>CAJVPV010000143.1:0-27626 GCA_910591835.1 Acaulospora morrowiae
CCAGGCGGGGTTGAACCCTAGACCTTCTCCTGGTGACCTATGGAGCATTACCACTGTGCTATAGACCCATAGGTCTAATAAAAACAATTTTTATATATTAAGTAAACTTGTTTCTTATAATGAATTCTATATATAGTTAAATTTTTATTAAATATGAATAAACTTTTATTATTACATTTAAAGATTTTTTTCTGAATAAAATTTTTTTAATTTTTTTGTTAAAATTTTAACATCTATATGATTTTTATAACTATTGTTTTAATAAGCAATTTAATATTAATAAATTTTGTTTAGAATATATTTAAGTATTTAAATATAAAGTTTCATAAATTTTAATTTAATATTTAAAGTTTTATTTAATAAAATATACAGTTTTTTAAAATAACAAAATATCAAATTTTTATATTGTTATACTTGATTTTTACCCAAGATCATTACTACTCCTTATTTGATTTTCATTAGCATTTACCTTTGAAATATTTTCATTTTAGAATAATTGTTATATTACTATTCTTGTTATTGTTTAGCACTGTACTTTTTATATTATTGTTGCTTTAGAATATTTTATAGTTTTATTTATTCTTTTATCTTTATCAAAACATTTTCTTCTATATTAATACATACAAGTAACTGTTTTGACAAATTTAATACTACTTTTATATCTTTATTATTTTGTATAACTCATTATTATCATATGGATAATTATTTTTGAAGGCATCAAAAATGCTAGATATGATTTTTTCAAACCCAACTTTTAAACAATATATATATAGTATAAATTTCAGAATCCCATCAGAAAATTTCCAGTCTGCCTTCAAAAATAATTACCCATATATAAAAATAATATAACTTAAACATGTACAGTATATAAAGGTTTCAATTTTGTCTAGAAGTTGACAGGCTTGAACATATATTTTATTGAATAAATATCTTAACTAAAGATGAGTTCTTAAATTAAAGGTGAAGACATAATTCAAATATCTCTCACTATTAAAAAAGTTTTTTTTAAATTATAAGGTCAAAAAAAAACTACCTACTGTTGGGCCAGAAAATGGCAAGTCAGTCGCTTCACCAGTCCAAAGTTCGCATTACTAAAGGTAAGTTGAGGCGTGTATGATAGATTTAGCCGGGCAGTACTAATTAACTTCTCTTCTTTTCTTTCCCGGTACTCGTTTCCTTCCTGATACCCCGGGCTATGTCCTTCTAGTGGCGGTTATTCTTCCTAAAACAGTGTATACTCAAAAAGACAAGTTGTTAATTATTACTTTCTCTTTATGGCAACTCAAAGTAACTATCATTTCTCTTTTAATCCCTTTTTTATTAATTTACTTTGTGCATGTTCGTGTTTTTTTTTTTCCTTTCTTTTACACTGCTGCTATTTATTTACCTATCCGCTTATTAATTATTAATTCCACAGCTATACTATTAATGTATAAATTGATAATGCTAAACTATCAGGGCTAAAATAAACTATGGGTAAGTTACATAAGCCTCCATAACTACATTTTGATATATTAATTACTAATGCTATCCTAAATTTCCAGGGTACGCAATGCGATAGTCACGGTACATGACTATATCATGTGATTTTTACCAGGCTAACACTACAAAGATTTTTTGCAATTTAGGTCATTTGATCCAAATGTTTTTTGAATTGTGTCTCTATTAAAGTAATGAATAAATAATTATGTCCCTTCAAAAGGGACATAATTGACCTGTGAAATTTTATATGCTAAATAGTTTAGGGATCTATCTTTAATCTTGATCTTACAAGACAAATTACTATTATCTCTTTTACCTGACCTTATACACCTTAGAATTGTACTAATTTATATACCTCTAGGAACTTTAGCATACTACATTGGCCCTGTTCATCTAAAGTGCCTCCCTGCTACAAGTTCTCTATCTTTATCTTTCTCCTAAGATAGAAACAATATATAACAATATTTAATTATAATTATGAATTAATTTTAATTAATATTAGCTTTCAAGGAAAAATAAACAAATTTCTATCTTCCACAAGAGCAGAACTCACAGCAATTCTAACATTTCTTACAACTGCCCTGCCAATAGTAAAATTACTATTTATAGTAACAGCCAAGCAGCCTTAGAAGCAATCAACAAAGTATAAACAAATCTGGCAAAACTAAAAAAACTAAGAAACAACAATATAATCAACTCCATAATTCATATTGCAGAAAGCCAAAAGCTTACTATAACAAGGAAAAAGATCAAAACATATAGCAATAATAAATATAATGACAGAGCCGATTTCTTAGCAAAAGAAATAACAATTTCAGAAAAGGCAGTAAAATAGAATGCACACTTATTAGGAATAACAAAATACAATAGATACAAAAATAGAATAACAATATCCTAGACAACACAATCATGATCTCAATCAAAAATCTCATTAGAACAAAATATATTCTCAACAGGAAAAGTTTAAATTACAATCTTTTAACAACTGACAATAACTTTATATTAAATAACATCACATAGAAAGAGTCACCAATTAACAGAGCACTATTAAAACTTATAACAGGGTTAACTAACCGAAAAGATTACATTGACAGATTCTTTATAACTAAACTCTAAAATCTGGAACTATACATTAAGAACAAACTACACAAAAACATAGCAAATACCTATATAAATAACCAATTTTTTAACTATTAACAAATAAAAACCAACACATACTGCATAATATGTAAGGGAAATAGAACAAATATTTACAAAAAGCTATAACAAATAATTAACAAAAAAGTCAGTAACAGAAACAACAAATCCATAAAGTACAATCTAAACAAAGAACTCAATAAACAAGCAAAATATTGAATATAGAAAGTCAAAAACTATATAGCAAAAAAAAACCTTACAGTAGAAAATAACTCTTTTTTGATTACTCATGCAATCCAAAAAATTACCATAAAAGAAAATAAAATTTTCTCTTATAAAAAACAACTGTCCAAGAGTCTTGGAGACATCTCCTCCAAGGGCTCCTCAAACCTTGAACATGAATATGTTCTTCTGGATATCCTTATTACTGATATCCAAAAACTACTTGCAGTTATTATCTTTAAAAACACCAAAACATCAAAAATACATGTCTCCTGCCCAGCAACAACCTTCAATCTCCCTCTTTTTGGCAATTTCCCTCAAGCTTGATTAACACCAGTTAAACTTAACCCAGATGGAATTGAAACATCTAAAATAATTTCTGTTATCTTTACCACCACACAAAAAACCAGAATTTCATCTCCCTCAACTGCAGCAGCAATCACAATCCTGGAGCCAATGCGCCTCAATGACCTCAATACCTTTATGAAGTTTCAATATCTTTTTAACCTAACAGAGAAAGATAGGACTGCTATAATAGAAAAAATAATGAAGCTGAACCTTAACTATAGCCTACACATGCCTTGGGACAAACTAAACATCAATACTAATGAACAAACTAATACCTTCTCTATCAAAAGGAAAAAAACCGAAATGTCTTTGGCCCCGCCAAATACCCCTTCCCTAATTGGGGAAATGATTAACAACAATACTATGCAGAACGATTGTTCAAGTGAAACATCTAATGTAACAACCCCTGAGCACAATGACAATTAATCTAGCCTCTATGCAACCCAAAGCAGGAGTCCCAACACAACAAGTGCAACACCTAGTAACTCCACACCTGCCAATTCTCTTACATAGAATTCAATACAAATATCTGCTACAAGTATGGAAATTGATGAACCACCATCCTCAAACCAATCAGTGGAGACTCTTGAACCTCCCTATTGACTGGGCGGATAAAATTAACAAATACTTAGAAGATAGCCAAAAACAAAAGAAAAGTGTCTTCATTACCTCTAATATCAGGAACATCCTATTTAATTAACAGGAAAAAATCCTTGAACTTTGTGAAGAACTTAACAAATGCGAGAGAACTGTCAAAGCTGTAATCAACTTTTTTTTAAGAATCAAGAACGAGCCAGTAGACACTCTATGAACTTCACTCAAAAAAATCTTCTCAAAAATTAAATACAGAGATCGTGATTTCTTCAGAACATTCGCAAAGGATGAACTAATTAAAAACTAACATCAGAAAGAGTACGAGAAAATTGAGAAACAATTTCATTTAAATTACTGCCAAGCCAATAACTTGGAATATGTTATCAGATCTACCTGAAATAAAATCAGAAAAATGATTAACAAGGTTCTTTGGTCCTTTTTGTTGACTACCTCCGTTCAACAGACCTAGCACTACTCAAATATTGGCAAGTTGCACAACTCCTTGAATATGGATTCAATTTCTTTGTTAACCCTATACTACAAAAAATTGACTATCAAGAGTTATATAGAACCTGTGAAGAACTCGTTCAAAAAAACTTATCTGAGTTACTTAGCAACCTGAGTGAAATCCCTACCTCGATCAAAATTAGACTCCCCAAATCTATTCCAATTACCTCAAGCAAGGATACAAGTGAGATCGTCAGTAGCTTGAGAGCCTTTTACAACTTTAATCTCCTTCCTATGATCTACTTTGTCAAAAAACCTGATCTCCCAACTAAACCCAACGATCTCGATCCAGAAGTAGCTCACCTTTTCCCACTCATGGAAGAATACGAACTTGCAAACCTCAAATTTCGTGTAGACAAATTAAGAGAGCACTACTACATTCTGAACAAACTCCCAGACTCATACTTTGATCTTCCTCCACTGAAGGCACACCTCCCACTATCATTCAGAGATTTACCAGTCAATTTCACCAAACATTTCCTAGTGAACAACACAACAGAAGAATTTAAAAGAGGTGTGAAATTGCTCAGAGATAGCATCTATACAGTAAAGTATCTCCCAATTGACTACATAAAAGTCAAGTATCTTCTTTCACCAGTATACTAATACAAGGAAAATAACTCTATCCTCTTCCCAGCTACTATACAAGAAGAGGCAGATGAACTCATTGAAGATTTAAAACATAAATTTTATTTGAAACTTCACCTAGGTCCTGAATGGATCAAGGACAATCTCAATCAATTTAACAAACCTAACCTTCCAGAAGACCTTTCTACTGTAGAGATTGAGTTAGATATATTCAGAGAACAACTTTATAGAGAGTTACCTGATTTCAAACAGACAATCACAAAAATCAAAAATAAATATTTAGGTGAAATCCCTAGAGAATGAATTACTCCCCTCATACCTGACCTTCCACAGTTGGAAGAAGCCAACAAGATCCTTAAAAACCTTAAAGTCAGCTTAACCCTTCCATTAGAGGACAACCTTCATCTGAACGATAATATCAAAATACTTAGCAAACATTTCCATTTCAAAAAACTTTCAACCAACTTTATAACTGAACCAGAGTCACCTGAACCAGCGATAACTCTTTTTCCTAATTTAATTTAACAATGAGTAGTGTCCTATCCAACTTCTGACATTTATTAAACTTACTACCTAATCTAGCCCCTACAACAACTCCAAATACACCCCATCACATCCAATCAAACAGTACTACAAACCAATCAAACCAAACTCCCTCTGCACATCTAAAAAATTCAATTACAATCTCCATACTCAACGTTAGAGGACTGACACAAATAGGAAAATTGAAGGAGCTTCTCAAAGCAATTACAAATAAAAGAAGTATTCTCTGTTGCTTTGAAACAAAAAATTCTATAAGTAAACCACTTCCTAAAAAAATGGATAGTTTCACAATCATTTCAAGTACACTCTCAATAAGTGCAAGCAATGGTGCATGTATCATCACAACAAAGTCCATCAGCAACCACATCTTTGATACTTTTACCAAGAACCAATACTGGTGTACCATTTACCTGAAATTCAAGCCAAAGGTTGATATCATTATCATTTTATGCTATCTACTCCATAAAAGAACTCAAAGAAAGCAAGCAGTCGCCACAATCAAAAATTTTATTAAAAAACATCAAGGCAAACATACAATTCTGGCAGGAAACTTCAACTCCTACCCTCACAGTTCTTCTCTATCAACACTCTCACTGCCCTACACAAAAGAACTATATACAGATACCTCAACAAGTTTGTAAATATCACCAAGGCCACTGATAAGGACTACATCTTTACTCACATAACAAATACAAGTGCATTTAGAATCGATCAGATCTGGCTTACTAATGACCTGGCTAGCAAAATCTTGAGCTACAAGGTCCTCGATTAACATGCTATACCCACAGACCACAAGCAAGTCACTATTATCCTTAACTGGTTTGAATACAAACCAAGCAGAATTTTATTCTTTACTAATGTGTATCAATTCAACAAAGCAAAACAAAGAACAAATGTTGGCAATACAAAAAGATGTTGAGCTAGCATGTATAGCGAATCCAAACCAATCATGGGATAGCCTCAACAGTACTATTAAAAAAGCTATAGATGATAACATTCCATAGAAAAAACAAATCAATCCTAAACATAGAAAAAATCTCTTGAAACACTACAATACAGCAATAAAGTCAATTAAAAAAGCAATCAAATCTCTGAAAAACAACAATGTTTCAAAACCAAAGCTCCACTATCTAGCACTAACCATACATAACAAGGTAGCTAACACCAAACTATGTTTCAAGTCACTAAGGAAAACAATGAAAATCCTGATCAATGAAAAAGTGTCCAAGTCCAATGAAGATATTCTAGATGAAATACAAAAAGGAATTAAAGAAAACTACACCAGATTCTGGCGTAAACCAAAGATTGCCCTCAAAAGAGCCCTAGGAGACCTAAAACCATCTCTTGATCTTTCCATCCTTGCTGAAAATAATGAACTCCACAAAAATCCTGACAAACTTATTGAAATTATTATTAATCATTTCAAAAAAATTCTTGAATCCAAATTTTCCAATATAGATCAATCTTGGTATGACCAATATTTACCCAAATATTCTATACCAGATAACATATTTGATACAACTACTAGCAAAATACCACTTACTGAAATTGACAAAGTTTTATTCAATCTATTGAGGCGGAAAGCACCTGGTTTCACATGTATTTTTTATGAGGCTTGGTCTAACTTAGGCATTATAGCGAGACAACAAATAAAGAAACTTTTTAACAGTGTACTCTCTACATTCCAACCTTCAATACATTGGAAGTAATTAGCCATCACATTTCTTTCCAAAAAAATTATTTGGTTACATGATTTTACTGACACCCGCCCTATCTCACTTATCAAAACCAGTCAGAAAATTTTCACAAAAATTATCAACAAGTGCATCTCGGCCATTATTGTTAACAAAAAATTTTTTTCCAGTTCTAATTTTGCAGGCCTAAAGAATCAAAGCACTATGGAACCCATCACAATTATCACATCCAAACTTGAAACTGCCAATAATCTTGAAAAGAAACTCTGGATCTCTTTTTTTGACATATCCAAAGCTTTCGACTCTGTAAATCTTTTCAGCCTGAATGCAGCCATGAGAAGAATCAAACTTTCCTTCCAAACTATCTCACTAGTGTCAATCTTCTTAGCAATAGAGAACTCCAAATAATTTCACACTATAAACTAACTGACCCTTTCAGCACTAGCAATGGAATTGATTAAGGTAAAACCCTAGCCTTACTCCTATGGATCATCTTCTATAACACAATAGTCATTTAAATCACTAGTTTCACATCATCACATTCAAAAATAAGTACTTATATGGATGATGTCACCTTATTCAGTGGCTCTCTCAGTTCTCTCCAGGACACTACAAATATCTTCTGCTCTTTTCTTAAACTCAATTCTATCAAATGTAACAAGAAGAAAACTGATCTTATTACAAATCTCAGTACTAGAGGCCCTCTCCACAACCAAGTATTATATGTTGAAGATGAACCAATCAAGGCCAAACCTTGCCATAAGACAATTCGATATTTGGACATCTACCTCTCCGGCAAATCAGCATCAATCCCAATCAAAGCCAAGCTTAAGGAAAAAGTACATAATTTCACTAATGCCATTTCAAGCCAAAAAGGATGGAACGGATCTATCACAAGACAAGCATTCCACTGGATTATACCAGCACAATTAGACTATGCAGCTCAAGTAGCAAACTTAACAGAGACAGATCTCAGCTATCTCTAGTTAAAAATAAACAAGGCAATCAAAAGCAAATTAGATGTTGAACGAACAATTTCAGACAAAATTCTTTTCTCACAGGCAAGACTCAATATTATCAAACTCGAGAACAGAAGGAATCTTACTACCATTAAACTACACACCACTAGACTTGCAAACTTAAAAACCTTCCCTCATATCAAAAAAGAAATAGAATCAATACAAGCAACAAGTTATGCCCTATATGTGACCCCTTTTACTTCAAAGAAACTTGGCTAACTTCTATAACCTGTTTGGCAAAAAAACATAATATCAATATTTGTCTGTCTCCCTGTCCTTTCAAAATTCCTAATCATCAACAATCCATTAGACTCCTTACCAAGATTAATAGGGCAACCACTTTTGCACTATACTATTTTAATCTCAAAACAGTACAAAATACCTATATTTTCAACTCCTATAACAAACTATTTTGGGAAGAATTACACATACACTGGGGACTCATTCTCTCTGGCCCCACACCTCTCTGGTTCAAAAACATATCTCAATCAAGTAGCACAATTGTCAGAAATATCTTGCATGTATCCAACCACAAACCTCAATTCTAGGTAACTTAAACACTTCAAATATTATTAATCTCATCAAAACCAGGCTTAACGCAATCCCTTGACAAACAATTATGGGTTCATACTTTCTAATTACCAACTCAAAGCAACTTAACAGATGTAATTAAACCAGCCAACCTTGCCTTAAAACAGTTAACATCAAATTAGCTCAAATCTGTTTGGTCGACAAAAAGAAATAACAACTTCTTCATTCTTAACAACTTATAAGAACTAACAGCCAGCCTCACCTCTATTACCAACCAGGCAGCAGTTGTACCCATATCCTCTCAACCTCATTTTTCACAATCCATTAATTATAGCATATATTTCATAAATGAGAATCACATTTTTATCTTCAAACCTTTAAAACACATCACCTACAAACTTAACATCAATCACTTAGCTTTTTTTTGGCCTATTCTAACTTCACTACTCTTGGAAGCCCCACTGCACTCAACGATTATATGTTACTCAATATACAAATTCAATACTAAATCACCTGAATATATTAATCGTCAAGTTAAACAGCCCTATAGTCATTTCATAAAAACAATTAACAATGAACTCAACACCAAACAAATTACTCTCACTTGGATCTTTAACAAAAACCAATCCCTAACAAGTCTTCCTCAAAGCATTTCAGAACCTATATCAACAATACATCCAATTAACCATATCACATCACTATTGATTAATCACAACTATGCAACAAGTGCCACACAATGGATCAAATTCACAAACTATTACATCAACCTCTTCAACATTCTTATCAGTTTATCTATAACTTATAAATCCAAATCTCTTTCTGAATTAAACATAATTATCAAATCCAATAAAGAACTCAAGTCGAATGACAACATTAGTTACAGATCTCTGGCTACTTTCAGAACAAAATTAATAGTGAACCAACTTCCAACCAGGAAAAAACTTCATAGCAGATACTCTCAACTCTATAATAATGACCTATGCCCATGCTGCGACATACACTCAAAGATCTTATTTACATTTTTACATGCTACCAAAGTTTGACAACTTTAGAAAAAAAAAGAAACAAAATCAAAGCAATGATCACCATTAACATATCTAAAGGAAAACTTAACTTAGCTGAAGCAAACTAACTACTTCTTATTAATTTAAACAAATCTTATTTTCTTAATCTCACTTTAGGCAAATTCGCCTCACTATTCAATATTCTTCAAAAAAAAGAAGAGATCTCAAACTATTCTCTCAAAGCTTTATACAAAATCTGGAAACAACATTCAGCTACTGCCACTACTTCAGCATTCTCAGATATTAAATGGAAAAAAACCAACATCTCTAATAAAACTATCAATACCAATTCACGAACTCTTAACACCTTCCAAAAAATACCAAATACTCTAGAAGACTTTAACAATCTCACTGACAAAAAAATATTCACTCCAAATATAGTTTCATCATTTTGAATAGACATTAACCATTCAACACCTTTAACATGTAAAGACCTACTTGGTCCCAATGCATGTTAACTGATCAGTTGCAATAGGCTACAATTAATTTATTTACTTTGTAAACTAAAGATTGTTAATATAATAACAATAAACAAATGTTTAATAAATGTCTCGCATTTAATGCCTGTTTGCGATTTAAAAAAAAAAAAAAAGAAGAAGCCCTTACAGTAGATATGATTAAAACTATTAAAAAATATACATTGACAGAAAACCAAAAAGAAACTATCAAAAATATTATTAACAGATTTCTCAACAGAATATAAGAAAAGTGAAAATATAGATATAACAACATCATACAATAGAAAAAGAAGTACAACATTACTGCAAAAGACAAAAAACAATAGAAACCTATAAACACAAAAAAGAACTGATACAAATATTTCATTCTAGAAATCAATAATATTATAAAGTATGCCAGCTACCTGGAATACAATTTATTCATTTAAACCAAAATTTTTATGGAACAGGTAGAGCCTTAACAAATTGGTCAAGTATATATCAGTACTTGGCAATAAGCTACATAGTAGAAATATCCCTTAGTGAGTTTAATTAGGTAGACAGAGTAGTAAATTTGTCTAAAATAAATTTGTATATACTTATCTTAAAATATCTAATAAACAATATGTAAGCCACCCATTCAAAAAAAAAAGAATTATAAAAAAAAAACTCTTTTCCATAATACTGTATCTTCATCTGTAGAAAATTGTCTTTTTAAAAAACTTCCTTCTTCTAAGAAACTTTTTTTAACAGAATATATTCTTTAGGAAAGGGACATAAACCAGAGGACTATACATATGGCATAAATTATTTTGCTATTGACTCAATTCCCAAAATTCTCAAAAATAATTGCATTATGACTTAATTATTTATATGTTTTAATAGTGACTCAATTAATTGCATCAAATAATTATATCAATTGCATCAAGGATCTATAAATTTCAGCAACATGTATACGGAGAACTGATTTAGAGCAGTGGGGGTTTCAAGAATAAGATTGGCCCCTGGGATTTCAGAAATGACTCACATTAAGAGGTTTAGTAACTAGTAATGTTATTGGATAATAACTTGAAACAAATAAGACAAATAAAAGAAAATTTTCTATGTGAAGGCCATCTTTATACTGTCATATATCATTTCTACCTCAGGAGAAAGATAAAAACAAAGAACTAATAGCAGGGAGGCACTTTAGATGAACAGGACCAATGTAGTGTCTTAAAGTTCCTAGAGGCATACAAATTAATACAATTATGAGATGTATGAGATCTGGAAAAAGAGACAATAGTGATTTGTTTTATAAAGGTTAAGTTATTTATTTGATAAAATATATATTTAAGCCTGCCAATTCCTAGGCAAAATTGGAGCCTTTATATACATGTTTGAGTTATAATATTTTTGTACAGGATAAATATATGCTATGATAAAAATATAAGCTAAGATATAGATACTATTTTCATCAGAATATTCAACTATAGTAGCATTTATATAGATAAATACTTTGGTGAAGATAATATAGAAAGTAAAGATAAAAAAAATAGAAATATTCTAGAAATGGTAAAGGTACAATAGATACAATAAATGTCGAAGGTATTGTAACAGATCTGTAATACAAGACTATTCTAGAATAACTAACATTTTAAGAATCAATGCTAGTGAAAATCGGACAAGGGATATTGAAGATCTTGGGCAAAAATCAAGTGTAACAATTCTCCCCCACTAATCTATAAGTTCTATAAATTTAATTTTGTATCAGGATAATAAAACCAGAATGTGACAATTGTCTAATTAGGTGAAGAGTAATGGATTGGGTTCTATAAATTTGATAAATTCCAACTTTACTAAAAAGATAATATATGTGTATAGAAGCTGAAGAATAATATCTGGTGATCTGTGAATTTAGATAAGATTTTTGTGTTTGGCTGAGAGTTGTTTTCAATAATTCCCCAAGATAGTAAGTATACACAAGAGTCATAATTCTGTTTCTTCTTCAGAATGCCTTTTGTAACTTCTGATAGGTATTCAAGAGTTGTATTTCGGTAGTCTGCAGAAGATCATAGGGGGCTGGTGCAACATCTACATCTTCAGGAGTGTTTTGCAGAAGATCTTTAACCAAAATAGTATAAGCAGCCATGGAATTATTAGTTGCATGTTTGAAATGTTCAAATTTGAAAAAGAAGCATGTTGTTTGGGGCAGCTGTTCTTTTTATAGATTTTCGTGAGTATTTTTGAGGTTCCATCATGTTATATATTTAAGGTCTTCTTGAAAATCGTTGGACAAATAATTATTGACTCAAAGTTTTTCAGAAAATGTCAAGAAAAAATCATTTGTCAAGAAATACTTGCCTAACTTGCTCTGGGCTTAGGGATCTATTCTGGGAGACACTTGTTTTGTTTCAAGAAAGGGTTAGGGTCTTGAAGCATCAAATTCATTAAGGAAATAGGTTCAGGGCATTGGAACCAGAGGTGGAAAAATTAAAAAGAGAATTGGAGACACTTTGAAATACACACTTTCTTCACAACCTCAATAGGGAGTTAGGGTTGGAAAACTTGAACTTGAGGAACAGAGTATCTTGTCTGGAAGGTCTTCTTCACCTGCTAGGAAATTCTGCGCCTGCTCCCTTTAACAGGTCTTTTTCTTCTTTCTCATTTAACTAAAGATTTGCTTCTTATTTCATTTTTTTTATATCTTCTTCTTCAAAGTTTATGGATTTATTGTGGGAGATAAAGTAGTCACTGAGTATGCTTTGTGGGCCGGCTGTAATGGACAAGAAGCGCTCTGTGGACCATTTCAATTACACTATATCTTTCGCTTGTTTCTTTAGTTTCTTCAGGTCTTCTTTTTCATTCAAGGGTTCAGTGATACTTGTGCTGGGTTTTATACAAGTGGAGGACTGGGTTACTTAAGCATTTGCATCCACATTGCATAATCTGGATACTGAAATCTTCAGTAGCTAAAGGATGCTTCTTCCTATATGTGTATGCTAGGTTCCTATGCTGATCGGTCAAAATATGATTTCAAGAGAAAGAGGTTAATAGGGGCAGCAAGAACTTTTCCTTTTATTGTTCTAAGCTTGAAGACATCATTGGGTAAGACATTATGGATGTAGATGGGTCCTTTCCATTTTGGTTTTAGTTTTTCTGTGAAATGTTTGTTTCTGGCAGCATCATATATTAATACCGTATCTCCGATTTTGAACTTTTTGTACTTTGTTACTTTTTGATCAAACTTTCATTTTGTCTCTGTTATTCTTTATTAATATTTCTTCTTGCTTGTTCCTGTTATTGTGAAAGTTCTTCTAATAAAGTATACAATCGATCAAGAATTGTTGGTTGCAATATTTCATACATGTTTGTTGTGGACATTTGAGGTTTTCGTCCATAAGTAAATAAAATGGGATCATTTTCATAAAAGATTGTTTTGATGTTCTATAAGCAAAAAGTATTAGTGAAATGTGTTGGTCCCAATCTTCTTTGCCTTCAATTAACTTTGCAAGTGACTTACATAAAATTCTGTTAAATCGTTCAATCAATCTATTGGTTTAAGGATGATATAGCATGAATAATAAATATCTTATCTCAAATTATTTGAGTAATCCATCTACTATTTCATTTCGAAAATAAGTTTCTCTATCAGACAGAATTTGTTTTGGACATCCATATCTACAGATAATTACTTGATAGATGAATTCTGCTACACATTTTCCAGTAGTTTCAGAGATTGCTTCTGCTTCAGGTCATTTGGTGAAGTAATCTGTTGCAACAATAATATACTTGTTTCCTTGTTTGGTAATTGATAAAGGTCCTACAATGTCTATACCAATTCTTAAAAATGGTTCTCCAACAGGAATAGGATGCAAGGGTAAGGATGGGTCCCTAAACTATTTAGCATATAAAATTTCGCAGATCAATTATGTCCCTTTTGAAGGGACATAATTATTTATTCATTACTTTAATAGGGACATAATTCAAAAAACACTTGGATCAAGTGACCTAAATTGTAAAAAACTTTTGTAGATAGTTTTTTTTAATTTTATATTTAAAAAAAAAACCTTTTTAATAGTAAGGGACATTTGAATTATGCCCTTGCCTTTAATTTAGGGATCCATCTTTATGCAAGGGTTTTGGTGTTGGATATCTTCCATGTTTTTGATACTGGTCACATGATCAGATGTAGTCTTTAATATTTTCGAATATCTGCAGCCAGTAGTATTGATTACGAATTTTTTCAAAGGTTTTGTCAATTCCCAAATGTACACCAGTAGAATGATTATGTATCAAATAAAGTATTACTTCAATTTCATGTTTTTGGATAACATTGAATAGTTAGTTTCAGGTTTTTCTTCTTCTGTCTTTCTTATATAGTTAATTGTTTTTAACTTCGAAAAATTTGCTTTGTGATTGTAAACATTTTTGTTGATTGTTGTCTATGTTTGCTGGTAGTTTGTTGTTAAGAATATAGTTTTTCAATTGATAATATTGTTGTGTTTCCATGTTGTTGCAATTTGAATGCCAGGACACCAACTACCTGGTCTGGATTCTGCTTTATGTTGAATTTCTTTGATTGTTTTTTCAAGAAGATTTTAATAGTAGGTGACAGGATTGGCATCTGTCCATTAGACTGAATTGCAAAGATAGTTTTTGAAATAGTTATTGAATTCTTCTTTATATCATTTAGAAGGTTGTTCAAGTTTTGGTAATCACCAGTAATCATCTGTTAGTTGAATTTGTTCTTCAAATTCTTAATCACTTAATCTTGTTCTTGGAATTTGATGGAAGTTATAATCACGCAGTTGATGTTGGAATTTTCTTTTTGGAAGAGGGTATAGGTGAATTTCATCTAGGATAATTTGAGTGAATTGAGTTATCATTGATTGGATATTATCTGCTCTTTGTTTTCTTTTACAGGCATATTCATCTTTGAAAGAATATCTGTTTTGGTCAGATAATTTCTTACACCAGTTGCAGAAGGTATTGATATGATGGTCTTCAGCTCTTTCTTTGCAGATAGGACAGTATCTTCCTGCAATAAACCATTCAACTTTGTAAAGTGATTCTTCATGATCAGAAGTATAAGATGCAATAGAATAGACAGTTATAAAGCTATAATCAGAGTTTCAATTATCATTATCTTCTTGAAGCATATAGATAGGTTCTTCTGTTTTATACATGTGTGACATGACATCAACATTATTGTGCTTTCTTCCTGCTCTGTAAATAACAGTATAGTTATAGGGTTCTAGACATAGGATCCATATAGCTCTTTTTTCTTTAAGTTCAGATGTCTTTAACCATTAAAGGGTGGAGTGATCAGTTACCAGATAGAAATGATTAGTTCCTAGATATTGATGAAAATATTCAACAGCCCAGATGACTGCTAGACATTCTTGTTCAGTTGTAGAATAGTTTTGTTCAGGTTTGGTCAAACTTTTGCTAGATATGCAATGGCATGTTCTTGTTTTCCTTCTCATTGAGCAAGTACTGCTTCCAATCCAGTACTAAAAGCATCAGTATAGAGATAAAATAGTTGATTAAAATTGGGATATCTCAAGATTGGTGCAGAAATTAAATATCATTTTAACATTTGAAATGCTTTTTCTTGTTTTTCAGTTCATTCAAAAAGTACTTGTTTTTTCAAAAGTTCATTCAATGGTTTGGTGATAGTTGAGAAGTTGGCAATGAATTTTCAATAGTAGGATGCTAATCCTAATAATCCTTTGAGTTGTCTGACATTCATTGGTCTTGGAAAGTCTCTAACTTTGGTAATTTTGTCATCATCTGACATAATTTCATCATGACTAATTTCATGTCCCAAAAGTTTAACACTGGTGAGAAAGAAATGACACTTTTCCATATTCAGTTTTAGATTTGCTTGGCGAAGAACATCTAAGATGATATTCATATGATTGCAGTAATCTTGAAATATTCTGGAGAAGATAGTAATGTCATTCAAGTATACTTCAACAAAATTTCCTTTGTAGGGTCCAAGAAGTTTGTCCATAAGATGTTGGAAAGTAGCAGGAGCATTGCACAATCCAAAAGGTATAATATTAAACTCATAGAGTCTATATTTCATAATGAACGCAGTCTTTTTTTTATTTTCATTGCTCATGGCTACTTGCCAGTATTTACTTGCTAAATCAAGACAGGTAAACCATTTGGCACCTTGAAAGGAATCTAGAAGGTCATTAATTACTGGGAGAAGGTAGATATCCTTTTCTGTAACCTCATTTAATTTTCAGAAATTAACATAAAATTGTTTCTTGTCATTTTTCTTTGGTACAATTACAACTGGCGATGCCCAAGGGCTGGAGGTAGGACTGATGATTTCTTTCTTTAGCATTTCACCAATTTTGTTTCTGATAAAATCTTGTTGATCTGGTGATGTTCTATATGCACATTGCTTGATGGGTTTTGCATTTCCTATATCAATAGAGTGTGTGATACAGTGATTCTTTCTAGATCTTGAGTCTGGCCTTCTTTAAAAATATGTTCTACAAACATATCTTCATTTTCTTTAATAATTTGGTCAACTATTTCTTGTTGTTCATCAGTTATTAGATTAATTTCAGGAGTAATTTCTTGATTAATCACGTGATCTGAAAGATAGATCGCTGGATTTTCTTCAATTTGGGCTTCAAGTTCTTCAATTTCTTCGTGTTTCTCATCTCTTTTAGCATGATCAAAGTAGTAGATCTCTTGTTCTTTTAAATCTTTATTATTGTATTCAATCTCTTCAAGTTCATCATCACGTTTTCTGAATCTGTAATATATTGAGGTGTTTTATCAGTAAAGTAGGTAGTTGCGATCTTGACAATTTTGTTCTGATGTTGAATCTGTAAGGTTTGGAAATCAAAATCCCACTTGGCTCTCATCTTTTGGAACTAATCAATTCCCAAAAGAAGAGTTTCCTCTTGAGATTCAATAACTTGGAGCTTGATTGGGATAATCAGATCTTGAATACAAATTTGAACTTTAGTAATTTGACCCAATGCATGGACTTTGTTGCCATTAGCAGTAACTACAATAGTTTTGGATAGAGTATCTAGTTCTAATCTTAACTTATGCATCAGTTTGTTCGTGATGATACTGACAGCAGCTCCTGAATCAAGGATGGTAATCACAGGATTTTTCTTGATTCTGATATAGCATTTAGCCAATGAAGTCTTTCTAAAGTCATTTTCTGATTGCAAATAGTTGATTTCAACTGTCTTTTTTGGTCTCTTGAGGATTTTGACAAGATTCTTTTATTGGTTAGGGTATTGGAGCATTTGTCCTACAGTGGCACTTAATGGTAACTTGAGAATATCTTCAGAAACATCATATGGTATAAGCTGATCAACCACAGACGGTTGGGATTTCATTTTTGGCTTCTTTGTCTTGGATGTGGTAGGTTGTACTGGAGGAGGTTGATAATAAACAAATGGGTCTTCTACTTCCATTGGTTAAGTAGTATTTTTCTTTAATCGCAGATTAAATTCTTTGGCTGATTTTGATCATTTAACTTTTTCTTTCTGTTCTTTTTGATTAGTGGTGTAAGGTTGGGGTCTGAATTTCTGTCTCATATATACAAGTTCTTTTTTTTCACTGGATGCTTCTTTATCAAAGGTATCTTCAATTGTAAGATAATTTATATGTTTGTCTTTCTTGACATATCGGTTTTGTTGTTAATATTGCTGGGAGGACATAGGTCTTTCAGATAAGCAGTCCCGGGCAATATGTTTTACTTAGTCACACTTGAAACAAGTTCTTGTATCTCTTTGTAGTGTGTATGCTAGTGGTGACCTAGATATATCTGGCTTGTAATATGGCTTGCTCTTTCTTTCAACTTTGATGAAAATATTCTCAATTTGGGCTGCAAGCTTTAGATGTATCTTTTCAAACTTCTGGACAAGATTATTCATGGAATCTCAAGGAGTTTTTTTATTTTTGAATCCAAAAGTCTTTTCTAGTTTGGATCTTGTAGGTTGTTCATAATTAATAAGGTTTTGACCATTTTCATATTGTTGAACAAATTGTAGTGCTGCAGCAACATCTCCAGGTGCATTTATAGCAACAAGAGAAACAACTTCGGGTCTCAATCCTTTGAGAAAATGACGAAGTTTCTGGAGACCTGACATGTTTTCTTTAAGGTCTACTCATTTAATAAGTTTCTTGAAATCTGTATAGTAAGAATCCACAGATTCGGAGGAGCCTTGTCTTCTTTCTTCTAGGTGTTTAAGCCATTTGTTTTGCCATCATTGAGTCAAAATTTTTCTTGAAATGTGGTTGCAAGATCTCCTGGTCTGTAGGGATCTTTAGTATAGTCAGTTCCATCATTAATAACATATTCAGTCCACCAGTCTTCAACTTCATCTTGAAGATGGGTAGCTAGCATTTGTTTCTTTTTTAGTTGTTCCTATGCATTTACTTGACTTGCTTTAGTAAAGGTGGAGAACCAGGTCAAAGGATCTTGAGTTCCATCTTCAAAGAATAGTTCTACTTGAAAACTTGAGTATTGTTATTTGCCTTTAAATAATCAAAAACATTTTGAATAATTGCCATGGTGTTTAAGTTATTGGGTTCTTGAAATAATAAATCTAAATTTAAATCTTTGTTATTAAATAAATAATTAATAAGGGGATTGTCAGGGATGATGTTGGAAGTATTAAAATATGTTTAGACAAATTAGAACTTGTATCTTCCAATAAATTGTTTTCAATTGATTGGATAGTAAAAGAAATATTAAGGGAAGAGGAGGGTTCAATAATTTCTATATCTGCAGGGTCATTAATGAAATTATAATAAATATTAAATACTTGAAAAGTTTCTTCAGTGATCCTATCTAAATGAACAGGTTCAGAGTATTTGATAGATAAGATTAATCGTTCTATTGTATTGATATGGGGGAAGAGACTAACAGTTTGTTGAACAAAGTAACAATAGATTCTAAATGAATATTGGATAGCAGGAAAGATAATATAAAACCAATTCCAAAAGTGATTTAAGAGGATATTATAATTTTGGTTATCTTTGCTGAAGAATTTTCTTAGTTAATTCTCGATTGTTTAAGTGTAATTGGTTGTGCAAGTAGTTAATGCTCACAAACATTTGATAATTTATCATGAATCTTTTTACTACTGATATTCTTTTTGTTAGACTTTGGATTCCAAATTACAGACTTCCTCTTGCTGTAAATACCTTCAATATTAAACAAATTTTTCATACAATCTTTCTTAAGATTTGTTTCTTCACAGTTTTTTCAAGATAGGTAAGCAGTATCTCACAGTCACCACCAATTTGTCATATATCATTTCTATCTCAGGAGAAAGATAAAGACGAAGAACTAGTAGCAGGGAGGCACTTTAGATAGACAGGGCCAATGTAATATGCTAAAGTTCCTAGAGGTATACAAATTAGTACAATTCAAAGGTGTATGAGGTCAGGTGAAAGAGGCAATGGTGATTTGTTTTATAAAGGTTAAGTTATTTATTTGATAAAATATATATTTAAGCCTATCAATTCCTAGGCAAAATTGGAACCTTTATATACATATTTAAGTTATAATATTTTCATACAGGATAAATATATGCTATGATAAAAATATAAGCTAATATATAGATACTATTCTCATCGGAATATTCAACTAAAGTAGTATTTACATAAATAAATACTTAGGCAAAGATAATATAGAAAGTAAAGATAAAATAAAATAGAAATGTTCTAGAAATAATAAAGATACAATAGATACAATAGATGCCGAAGATGCAGTAACAGATCTGTAACATAAAACTATTCTAGAATAACTAATATTTAAAGAGTCAATGCTAGTAAAAATTGGACAAGAGGTATTAAAGATCTTGGACGAAAATCAAGTGTAACAACATAATGAAATTACACAAGATCTTTTTCTTTAACAAACTTTCTAAATTCCTAATCATTAAAGAGACATTTCCAAAATCAGAGTTCACTCTTACTCCCTTTTTATGTTAAATTATTTATGTCTATAGACAATAACCATGTTACTAATTCATTCTATATCTATATTTCTTCTATATTATCACATCTTAACCTATTTATGATACATGTGGTATAAATTATTTGCTATTGACTCAATTCACAAAATCCTCAAAAATAATTGCGTCATGACTCAATTATTTATATGTTTTAATAGTGACTCAATTAATTGCATCAAATAATTGCATCAATTGCGTCAAGGATCTACGAATTTCAGCAACATGTATACTATTTACCATATATCTTAATACAAATCAATATTTCATTACCAACTTTTCTACTTAATCAAAACTTGCCTCAAATACAAATAGTGCAAAAAACCTTATTATACTTATCACTATTAATACAATGGACCTCAACAATCCTGTCAAATTAAGAATCCTCACAAATACTATAAGCAAAAGGCCAATCACCTTCTGCATAGAAATCAAACTCAAAAAAGAAAACTTTTATCCCAAAAAAATTAATGGTAGATATTTAATTTATGGAAAATCTACTAACACAACAAAAAATGACACTTTATTAATTATTGGAAAGGACCTGACTCTCACATATTCAAAATCTGCAATATTTCAGAATACTGCTCATCTATCATCATGAAATTCAAAGGAAAAACAAACATTTTATTTTCAGTTATATATCTCTTCCATAATAAAAAAGAAAGAAAAACAGCTGCCAAACAAATCTATTAAGCAACCAAACTCGTCATTTGTCACAAACTTCACTATATAATAATGGGTAATTTTAACTTATATTCCCAAAACAGCCCATCTATCAATGCTTTAACCTCACTAGCTAAACAACTAATTTACAAATATCTTAATAACTATGTAAATATTGGCCAACAATTTTATGACAAGGTATTCACACATATTATTGCCACTAGTGCTTCTCGTATCGACCAAATATAGACTTCCAGAAATATTGTTTTCAAAGTTATCTGGTATGAAGTAAAAGACTGCAATTTAATTCCTACAGACTATTGCATAGTTTCAATTAAACTTAACTATTTTGAGTTCAAAAAAACCAAGCCTACTTTTAAATTCAGTATTGAAAGAACCTCAAAAAAAAACATAACAAAATTCACAAATGAATTGAACTCATGAACTGATCTTCTTTTATCAACAAACTGGGAAGACTTCGATAACATTTGCAAAGATACCTTAGACAAGTTTATCAAGAAAGTTTAAACAAGTTCAATACAAAAGAACTATTATACCAATATGGAAAAAAAACTCAAAAAACAAACTAGAAGGATTAACAGAACTAAGATATATTTCAAAAATCACCAAATGCCTCTTTCTCTTATCCAAGAATTGGATACCTTATATGAAACATTCAATAGCCACAATAATTTATCACTAAAAGGTCTTCAAAAACTCAAAAAACTTCTAATCAAGGAAGCTCTCATACAATTCCAACAAGAACTATTAATTGAATACTGGACAAACTTCGAGAATATGGTTGAAAACTTCTATAGTAAATTTCAAAACTATATCAAAAAGGCACTCAGCTCAATAAAGCCAAAACTAGATCTTCACAAAATTTACAATAACAAAGATCAAATAGAAAATAATTCAAATTTTATACAAGAAATTATCAATAAATATGTCCAAAACATCTTCTAAAGCAGAAACTTTGACTTAAACTAATTTTTAGACTGGCACAAAGATTACTCTATCAAATCAGTTGATTAAGAAATATACAATGAAGTTATTCAACCTTTTGATTAAACAATAATCCAAGATGCAATCAACAAACTACCCAAGAACAAAGCCTCAAGAAAATTAGGAGTTAGTTATGACATTATTAAACTAATGGGTAAGAAAACAGTTCAATACATGTTTCTTATATTCAATTAGATTCTATTATTTGCATCCATTTCCAAATCTTGGAAACAAACAACCATTACTCTCATTCCTAAAAAGCTTCTCTGGAGTCACAAACTCAACAATACAAGATCTATATTTCTTATTGACTCAGTTAAAAAAGTCTTCACTGGTAATATAAATAAGAGACTAACCAAAACCCTTAAATCAAATAACATTTTATCAGAACTCAACTTCATTGACCTTTCAAACCAAAGCATAATGGAATCATTAACAATAGTCCACTCTGCCATAAATGCAGCCAACACAAATAACAAAAAATTTTGGTTTGTATTACTTGACATAGCAAAAGCTTTTGACTTAGTACCCATCCCAGCTATCAAAAATCTTTTGAAAAAATCAACTGCCCTACAATTATTATCAATCTAATTATCAATCTTCTCAGTAACAGAAAAGTCTCTATCAATACATCATTCAGGACAATAGAACTCTTCACAGTAAACAATAGAGTAGAGCAAGAAGAAACACTATTATCTATCATTTGGATAATATTTTATGACCCTCTTGTCACCAGATTTGCCAGCCATGAGTCAATTTAAAGCTATATTGCCTCCAATACCCTAGCATATATTGATTATTTAGCTCTTATCACAGATAGCAAACAATCAATGAAAGATCTTCTTTTAACAGCTAATCAATTTTTTATAATAAACAACATTACTTGCAACAAAAACAAAACCAGAATAATCTCCAACATCAAGATCAAACAGGATCTCAGTAACTTAATCAAATTTAATAACCATTCAATTCAAGTTCTCAAGCCCTACGAAAGCATTAAATACCTGGAAGTACTTATTTCTTCTAGAAACCTATTCAAGTCCAATAAAAAGGCTTTTAATTAAACCACAGACACAATTCTGAAAGAACTTTTCAAACATAACTGGAAAGGTGAAATAAATAATGAATTTGTGATTGGATTATTATGGACAAATTCAAATACTTCCTATTCTTATTATACCTTTACAAGTTCACCCTTAATATACTACAATTCAAGATTAACAGACTCATCAAATCAGCTTACAAAGTCATATCCAGATGCTTAAATGTAATTCTTATTAACCATAGTGGCCTCAATATGACTCTCTTTGAAAAAAGACAAAGATCTTCACTGGTTAGCAACCTAATATCTAAACTTTTCATATCAGCAATTAGAAAATATATTCTTCAATATTTGGGATCAATTCAGAAAAACAAATCAATCTGGTTCTGTTCTATTTACAATCCAAAAAACTTTAACCAGGATAATTAAATTACATATATAGCCAAGGTTGCAAAAGATCTTAAAATCAAAATCTGTCCAAATAATTGTCCAACTTAGCTCAACAATGCAGAAAACTCTATTGGTCTTCTATTTAAAAACCTGCAATTTTTTAACAAAACTATAGCAATCAATATGGCAAATGTTCTAAACATCAAATTCATCAACCAACTTTTAAAATACAACAGTACAAAAAAGCTCTCATGGCTTCAACTCATATTACACACAGGAATAGTATACTGCAGACCATAACTCAAATGGTTCAAAGATTTCAACAACCCAAACAATTTTCATAAAACCTATGATCCAGTATCAAACTCCAGTTTATTATTTTGGTACTCGCACAATTCAAATTGTATTATCTAAATATACAAAAGAAGTTGAAGCATAAATGAAAGGACAAACCTTAAGAGAAGACACTATTCTATTGGTTCAAATAATACTTTGTTCAGGTGCAATAGTTGTCCAATAGGTTTATACTTGGCCAGCTTCTGTACATTGTCATTTACAAGCCCTACAGTATTCTCATTTTAAGTAATTTCAAATCCTAATAGCACAAGCAAGCATCAACTATGCAACATAATCAGCAAACTGTCTATCACACCACAGCAAGAAAAGAACATTTTTTAATTCATTGACAACTTTTCCATCCCTCCACCCATATCAATACTTCAAAGAATTGGTTTTTGCCAACAGTACTATTTTTAACTTTATCAGAACAAGATTTTTATAAACAGTACAAAAATAATACCAACCAGTCCAAGACATTTACTAGGAGATTCCTTCATAATAATGGATATCTTATACTGGTACCTATCAAACTGTACTATAGAAATAAGAAGCAACAAAAAAATTCTTCAAAAAGTCTTCAATTATCCAAGAAGAATAATAAAAATCAACTTTGCTCCAATATTGCTAAAAATTATCAAATTAATATGAGACAAATCAATTCAATATAGATACACCAATCCCAAATCCAATTCAAGATTTGATAATACTCTCCAATAGTTCAATTCACCACTTCACTTTTTTAAAAGCCCACTAATTAATAATCTACAACTAGATAGCAGTGTCAGATGGTGCAAAAAAATCCCAAAAATTAACAAAACCTATATAATCTGTGAAAGTTTTTCAGTTCTTAAAACATTCAGATATATCTACAAACTCCAAGATCTCAAAATCAATAACAAATCGAACAAAAGAATAAAAGGCTCCAGAGCCAACAAATATAGTAACCTTATTAGCTTCAGAATCAAATTGCTTTCAGGAACCCTTTTTACTAAAGAAAATCTTTACAGATTATATCCAGAAAAATATTATGATTTGTATTGTCCTGGTGTAGCTTATGCATTGAGAATATCCAACATATCTTCAAATACCCATCAGCATCAGAAGATATCAACCAACTTACCACTACCATTAATAACATTCTTTACCCTGATGGTAACCACAAGCCTATCCTATATGCTTGGCAACTAGCAGAGCTGGCATATGACATTACGGATAACATCTTTTCTATAACTAATTTTTCTAATTGAGTTGAAGCTTTAACCAAGACTTTAGCTTATCTATACAAATCAATTTGGACATCCTGCTGTGTCACAGCAAGCATCTCTTCTCTCATTAGCATCAAATGGGACAACAACCTTCATAATGACACAACAAAACAAACCATCAAAAACTCAGTCAAAACTAAATCACCCAATAACAACTTATATCAACATTAACTATTATAGATGTACCTACCATTGTAGCTGACTCATATATCCAAAGTGGATTCAACTTCACTAAATGCATCTCCAAACTAATTTCAGATCTTTCTAACTTCCTTCCACCCAATGCTGAGTAAGTAATTATAGCTGTTCGGAGCTGCTTGATAAAATATATTGTTTTAAAAAATTCTTTTCAATGTTAGTCTAGTGGTTACTGTAGGCAAGCTAGTATTTAACTTGTTATACTAATACACATAAGAGATATTATTTCTTTCACAATGTACATCTATTATTATACAAATAAATAAAGAAATGATATTTACTTACAAAAAAAAAAAAAGAATATTATAAAAACCTAATTAAATATTTGAAAAATATTGTGATTGCTTGTAAATCAGATAATGTAAAATTTAATTTTGCTAAAATAAGAGATGCTTTATCAAGTTTTAATTCTCAAGATCAAGATAAAGATACTAATAATAATCCTAAAGAACCTTTTTCTTCAAATTTACCAAATAACATGAGGTTAAATCTTAAAAATCAATTGGTTCTTTTAAGATGTCAACTTCAAATCTTTAAAGATCTTAATGTGAGCAAGTTTGTGAGAATTAATTTAGAAGTATTTGAAATAACCAAATGAAGATTAAAAATATTTTCAACATTAATGAGCAAATGTTATGAACCAATTCATAAAGACTATACATCTGTCTATTATACTAAAGTATCAAAAAGAATGTCCTTAAGATTTTTATATAAATTTGAACAGTGTATAATTATCTAAAGAAATAGATCTCTGAATATGCTTCATATGATAAAGGTATAAAGATATTTTCTCATGTCTAAACTCTTCTCATAGGTAAAAAAAAAGTCTCAAGATTTTCTTAAAGTCAATAATATAGAATCAGATTTATTTCAAATTCAATTTATATTAGAGGAAGAACAAAAAAAAAGAAAAAAAAAAATTGAAAATCAAGATTTAAAGATAGATATTTCAGGTTTTTCAAAAAATATTTTTATACAAAAATTACATACTTTTATTGTGACAGGTTCTCATCTGATAGAATTATTATAAGCTCTTAATAAAAATTGAGTTTTTTTAGATATAATTGACAATGTAATCATAACATGGTTAAAAAATTTTCATAATGATAAGTGGAATGTTTTTATTAGTAAGATTAAAAAATAGAACAAAAACTGAGTTTGGCCTACAGAGGGTACCTATATTATTGTGGACACTTTTTATTATACAATAAAAAAATTTTTTAATAAAAAAAATTAATTTTATTATAACAAAATTAAAATTATATATTATAAAGCATATTATATTTAAATTTCAAATAATTATAATGATTCACTTAAAATCTATGATAAAAAACTTTAAAGACACAAATTATTATCAAACCGAAAATTAAGAAACTATAAGTATGTAATTAAATAATTATTTATTTAATTAATTATTTTTTTTTTATTTTTTTTTAATAAAAATATAAACAAAAACGTATTAATTTGTATTATAATTTTTTTGAATTTTTTTATATAAAAAAAATCACGTTTTTATCCTTTTTTGGCTAAAAAACAAGAATCAAATTTAATGGGTAATGAAAAAAATTTGACTGTTGCACAAAAAGGAGCCATTATCTATAATTACCTGAGAGATAATTAATATCGTGCTATCGCTACTAATGTTGGCTGTAAAAAGTCTTCTGTAAAAAATATTATAGGTAAGTATCGTAAGGTGGGAACCACTAAACCGCAAAGAAAACATCCTGGACGTCCACTACTTCTTACCGCTTCTGACCATTCTGCCCTTAAAACTCTTGTAACTAATGAAATCCGTCATTTAAATACCGCCCAAGTTGCCACTACTTTCACTGCTCAAACCAAACTCCATGTATCAAAAAACATTAGCCATCACGCCTTAAAAAAAAAAAATTTAAGGTCTTGCATTGCATGCTCGAAACCACTAATCTCCATCATTAATACATTGAACAGACTTACCTGATGTCTTGCTCGCAGGGACTGGACCGCCCAACACTTCAGATTTTTTAGTCAGATGAAACATCTATTCAGCTTTTCCAGCAAGTTCTTTCCTGAATTTGACGTGAACTGTATAAGGAATAGGATGCCGAATGTCTAAGCTGTACTGTTAAACGAAGCCCTAGCCATATGTTCTGGGGCTGCTTCTCTTGGTACAGAACTGGCCCTCTAGTTCTGTTAATTAATAATGTCACTGGGATTTCGTATGTTGGGATTTTGTGCAAATATGCCATACCCACCTTAAAAAAATATCCGAAAAACATAGATCGTGGTCGTCCTTTATTTTAGCAAGACAATGCAAGACCCCACGTTTCGAAAATCGCCACTACATTTTTTGAAAATCACAAGATCAGGATATTAGACTGGCCTGCCCAGAGCCTTGATCTGAACCCCATTAAGAACCTCTGGCATGAGGTTAAGACATCTGTGTGTCGCAAACCAAAACCTAGTAATCTTACTGATCTCGAAATTCTCGTTAAACAAGTCTGACAAGATGTTTCATCAGAAATTTGTTGCCAATTAGTGGATAGTATGCCGGATCATATTGCAGCTTGCATTGCTGCTAACGGAA
>CAJVPV010000144.1:0-27621 GCA_910591835.1 Acaulospora morrowiae
CTGGAGCCCAGTAGTCAAAAAAACAAAAATGAGAGACGAGAACCACGAGGAGAGAATAGGCTACATAAGAACACAACCAGGAACAGCAGTAGAAACACCAATCCCGGGAAGAGAGGAGAAAAAGATAAGGAAGGAAGAAAAAAGGAGTAAGGGAATAGCGATACTAACGACTGATGCAGCATGGAACAAACAATCAAAAATCGGATGTGGGGCATGGGTAATAAAAAGGGAAGGAAAAGAAGAAGTAACTGGTGTCCTGAAAAAGCCAGCAAAAAGCTCAACGCAAATAGAAATAGAAACAATCATAAGAGGTTTGGAAAACATAGGAAAGCCAGAGGAAATAAGAATATATACAGATGCAGAGACAGCAGTCAAATACATTAATGGGGACCACAGAATGAAGCGGAAAATGCAAAGATTAGACAAAGAAGGTGTATCCTTAACAAAACTGGGAAGGTGGATGGCGGAGAACATAGAAAAAACAATAACAGCAACAAAAGTCAAAGAAAATGAGACAAATAAAGAATTTGAAGAGATGGATGCAATATCCAAGGATGAACTCAAAAACAAAGAGAGAAGGCCAGAGGCGAGGGGAGCCATACAAGATGGAGGGCTGGTATGGCAGGAGGGACAGCAGAGCTGGGGATGGCAAAAGATATGGAAAATAAGCACAAGGGCAGAACAATTACGGAACTGGTTATCACTAGAAAGGAATGAAAGACTACATCAAATAGAAACAAGGGAAAAAATAGACTGGAAGGAGACATGGGAACAAATGAAAAGGTGGCGGACAAAAGAGTCAACAGAGTATCAGGTGTGGCTACTAAAAATGATAATAGAAGAACTACCCATGCTGGAAAAAATGAAGCAGAGAAACCCAAAGATATATAAGGAAGATACAAAGTGTATAAGATGCCATGAAGAGAAAGAAACGCAAGATCACATATGGGAATGTAGGAAGGTGACCTGTAGAAGAGAGACAACGATAAAAGAAATAAAGGAGCTAATTGAAGAGGAGATAAGAAAGAGCCAAAAGAAATACACGAAAAGGAACTTGGAGACTCAGATTGACAAAGTATTAAACAAAAGTATGGAGGAAATAGGATGGCCGGAGATAATAAAAGGCACAGTACCTGAAAAATGAAAACAAGCATTGAGAAAAATTGGAATCAAGGAGCCAAAGCAGACGATAGCAAACATAATGAACAAGCTAGAGGAAGGAATGCGACAGATATGGATAAAACGCAACATAGACCTAAAAGAGTGGAAAGAGATACAGGAAATCACAAAATACAAAAGGAAAAAGGGGAAAATGGATAAAAGAACAAGGAAGGACATAGGGCGAAAAGGGAAAAAGAAGGGGAAAGGGAAAGAAAAGGCAGATGGTAAAGAAAAAATTAGAACGATAGAAAGATGGTTAGAAGGAAATAATAGGGGTACATATAATAGTTTAGAAAATTTTATTTTATTGAAATAAGCTTGAGTCGGCAATACAAATAGGTAGGCTGCACCCGGATGGTATACCTGTGGGTGAATTCTAATTGTAATAATTTTTAGTGAACAGAAATATACAATGTATGTTGTTTACAACAAAAATTAATAAATTAGAGTAAAGCTTATTAAATAAAAAAAAAATAATAATAATAATAATATAAATATCAATTAATTTTATCTTATTTAATCAACTATTTATATATAAGTAACAATGATCTGCATCTAGTTTTTCTGTTTGTGCCTTTTGATATCTTCCTCTTTGATAACAATGTAAAGCATCTAACCAATTATTCAATTGCTTTCATAATGAATTAAAATGTGAGGCCATTAATTTTAATAATTCAAGTATTAACTTGCTTAATATTTTTTTATTTGTATCACTTAAATAAACTTCATCTACCCTTAGTTAAAGTTCTTTAGAAATAGTTTTCACCAGAACCTTCATTTCAGCCCTTGCCTCCTTTTCTTTTTTATCTTTAGAAACAGTTTCTGAAGGTTTGGCTATTTCTATTACTCAATATCTTTACCCTTTTTGACATTTTTGTTTTTTTCTTTAAGCTAAATTCTTCAGCTTTTTAATATATTCAGCATATTTTTGAAATCTGAAATTATATATTCAGTTTCAGCTTCAGGTACAGGTTTAGATTGATATTTAGGTTCAGATTAGTATTCAGGTTTAGGTTGATATTCAGATTCAGATTGGTATTCAAGTTTGGGTTAATTTTGAGATTTGGATTGGTTTTGAGATTTGGATTGGTTTTGAGATTTGAATATTACTTTTGTAATTTCTATAACTACTATTGGCTCTAATACTGATTTATACAATTTTAGTTATTTATTTTCCTTTTTTGGATATTCAATATACTTCTTTTGCTGATTTGATTCATTAGAAAATATTTTATTTATATATTATATTGTAACTAATTGTGTTTCCAAATTGATATTTGCTTTTTCTAATTCATTTATCTTTATATATAACTCTTCATTTTCTAAATAAATCAACAAATTAGTAAAAATAGGCTTTATAATTCAAAAATAATTTAAATTATATCTTTTTCTATTTTCTCTTGAATTTAAGTTATAAACTTCAGTTCAAGAGTTGATACTTGTGCAACTTTAATTATTAAGCTTGTGGGTAATGAAAGAAATAATCTTTTTTTAAGCAATTCAACTGTTATTATAAAAATTGAATCTTCAATACTAGTGGTTATTGCATACTCTTCTAATATAATAGATAAAAATAAATATTGAAATTGTAAAGAATGTTTTGAAGATTGTGAAGATAATGAATATTGTGACTTTTCTCTATAAACATTTTTATCAGATGGTTTTTCTTGTTATTTATATAAAAAAAAAATAGCAATTTTTTTATAATTATATTTTAATTAATACTCAATAAATAATTGTTTTTATATTTTAATATTTTATTAATATATTTTTAAAGATATAATAAAAAAAACCAATCAAATAAAAAAAAAAAAAAACTCTTTCCCACAACATCTCCATCCATAGAAAATTGCCTTTTTAGAAAGCTTCTCTCTTCCAAGAAACTTTGTCTAACGAAATATGTTCTTTTGGGAGGAGATATAAACTGGAGAACTGATTTAGAGCAATAAGGATTTCAAGAATAAGATTGGCCCCTGGGGTTTCTAGCAATAGAGCCCACACTAAAAGGTCTAGTGACTGGTAACGGCACTGGGCAATAACTTGGAACAAAGAAGACGAATAAAAAGAAAATTCTCTATGTGAAGGTCATCTCTATACATAATTGCTACAAAACAATCACATCTCACATCCTTAACTCAAAAACAATCTCATTCTCAAGAGGCAGCATTTTATTTTTTTAGAGTTTTTTTTGTTTTCTGCTGATGATAACTAGTGCTAGATTTCATATAATCTTCTGGCTAGTTACCAGTCCTCGTTCACAAATTTTAATACAAAAACCACAACCAGCTTACCCTCACCAAATGATCTACAATACATAAAACACCAATCACAATTCGTATTACTTCCATACACCAAAACAATACAACAACTTACCAGATTGAAAGAGCGCATAACTAGTGCTCTGCGCAGGTTCCGGTAATCACAATACATAACACCTCATCAAAACAACATAATAGATATCCTATTATTTACACCACAATACACCAAATTTCACAACAGCAACAATACCACAAAATATCACATGACCAAATCCATTGAGTTACATGTGGCTTGCGCAGTGCCATCATTCGACTGAAACATCTAATTGCGTTCAGGAACCATATTTAACAAAAGCTTCAATTTTTTCCTTCTTCTTCTTCTCATCTAAATGTTTTACAATGCCAGCGATCTTGTCCCAAATGTTTTTTTATTTTTTATTTTTCACAACAAATAGTTTTTCAGGTTTTCCCTGCTCAAGGATTTTTCAGATGATATATTTGTTTAATGGGTGGTAGGTTAATATCTATAGCGATATAATTCCTATCTTAATATTAATTATGTAACAAGTTAAACTTTTACTCTATTAATAAAGATCATGAGTAATATCTCACTCTAACATTAAAAAAAAAAAAAAGTATTTTAAATAAAATAAGTTTATTAATTATTATAATAATTACTAATTAACTTATAATAAACTACTTTATTTCTATTACTATTATTTATAAATGTTTATAAAATTAATATTAAAAAAAAAAACTCTTTCTGAAAATCAATTTTTATTTGGTAAAAAACTTCTTCAAGAAACTTTTCATTCCCAAGCATTTTCAAATACTTTTAATTAATAACTAACTTCTAATTATAAAGCACTTATCAATAACAACATGAAATGATTTCTATATGCTATCATTTATTAGAACTAAAACAAGTTAAATTTATTATCTTAACCTCAATAATAATATAATTATTCAAACAGAATTTGTAAAAACTCTTATTATTATCAAGAAAACATCAAAGAAATTATCAAAACAAACTCCATTAATGATATCTGCATCTTTAACTTTAAAACAGAAATAATAAAAAAAAAGATCAAAAGATATTTCTTCAAATCCATATAATATTATCTAATCAAAGAAACATTTCTTTCAACTTCTAACATATTAGCAATATAGTAGAAAAAATAAAAAAAAACAACTCAATACAGAACTCTATAATTATTTACAAGAATTTTTTTTCTTTCTTAAGAAAAAACAAAAAATTCTAATTAGCTTATTATTGAAAATAATCTTTTATCTATTACTTCACCTGTTTTCCAAAAAAGTAACATAATATATATATATGTGAACTTGATATCATTACCTTAATTTTTATTAAACCTAATAATTCTATAAAAATTAGTAAAACAGTTAATAAACCAATGAAACTTTCTAATCTGGATTTCTCCTTATTAACTTTATATAATTAAATATATCTTATTCTTAACAAATAATTAGCTCTTCCAATATTTCTCTTATCATTTCAAGTTTTATAAACATTAGTGAAATAAAACCTGCAAATCAATTACTGTACAATTAATCAACTTCAAAAATATTGTTAATTTCAACTGGCTCTTCAGTTTCACCACTACACTTATTTAATCATCTCAATCAAACATTGATTATTTTTTTTTGATCAAGAAATTCAAGAAGAACTTCAACAAATTCATAACAATAAACAATTATGAAATTTTTTATAAAGAAACAGAATTACTAGTAAACCAACTACTTTTAATATCCAATAATATTGCTATAATCATAAATATAATCACAAAAATCAAGAAACTATTCAAATACCTGCCATACTTTTTTTAATCATTCTTTAATAAACTCAAATTGAAAGATTATATCTTCTTTAATTTCTTTACTATTAAAGATAATATAAAACCAGTCTATCAAAAAGAATTTAATGAAATTGAAAAAAATTTTTAAGAAAAATACAAAAGAGAATCCAATCTCAACTTTATAAACTTTAAAATAAAAAAGAAAATTCAAGTAATCATTTACACTATTCTATTAATTATTTATTTAATAACTTGCCAGCCTCCTTACTTATTTCATTAATTACTTTATTAAAAAATTATAATTTCATGTTGACTATGCAGAACTCAAGAAAAAACTCAAGAAATATATAGATAATATTCTTTTAGAATTATTATTTTTCCAATCAAAATTTCACTCCAAATCAAAATCAAACTATTATGCAACCTATTTATACAAAATAAATCACAATTTATTTCTTTTTTTTTCTATAGATAAATATTGTTAATGGAGAAATTGCTTAGATAAGGCCTGGGAACGCAACATCTGCGTCACACACCTAATCAAAGCAATGAAAATACCTTAGTAATTACTCAGATGATGTAATCAGAAGTTTAAATAGTTTATATAATATGATAGTTTATAAGTCATAGCGATAGTCTTATAACAGATAGTCATGATAATATAAATAAAAGTAACAAAAGTACAAGAGAAAAAAAAATTTGAACAATAATAACAATAATGCTAACTTTAACTTAATTTAGTAAAAATAAAATATCTCTTTGATAGAAGCGCAAAACGGTCATGCAAGCGATAAATTAAAAATTACTAAAAGTGGTGGTGTAATAGACATGCTTAAAAAGGAAGTTAATAATTAATCTCCTTTCTAGAGTAATGTCATTATAAGAGAATTGTTCTGGTAGTCACTAAAAGAGATAGTGACTCAAACAATCAATAAAGGGTGACAAAGGAAAGAAAAAGGTTAATTATAGGTTCAAGATCGGCTAAGTCAAATCCATACCTCAAGTGGAAAAAAGAAGAATAATCTACCTTTGCTGTTATGCGAGTTTGACCTGCCCTAAGCAACAAACTCGTCGTTTCAATGTCAACAATATCATTTCTTTATTTATTTATATATTTCAAGGTATATATTTAGAAAATAATAATATTTTTTAGGTATGAAGCATACAACAAGTTTAATGCTAGCCTATCTTAAACATTATAAAAAGTTAATATCGAAAAGAAATTTTAAAACAATATTGTTATTAAATATAAATCAAATAGTAGCTATGCTTCTCTGCTTAGAAAAAATATCTTAGATATAAAGAAATTTTAAAACAATATTGTTACTAAATATAGGTCAAATAGTAGCTATACTTATTTGCTTAGAAAAAATATAGGTCAAATAGTAGCTATACTTATTTGCTTAGAAAAAATATTTAAAATATAAAAAAAAATTTGAAAAGAAAAAAAATTTGATAAAAGAAAAAATAAAGTAATTAAAATTAAAATAAAATCAGATATACTATAAAATCTATAAGAAAAAAAATTATATTTTTAAGAGAACTCCTAACTAGACTTATTGTTCTGTCTTTTTAGTTTCTTGCTATTTGTAAGCATAATATTTTTTGACATAAATGATAAAGTATATATGATTTGATTTGTTATTATAGTTGTATTGATATAGTTAATAATATAATTGATCTATAAATTGGTAGTATGATTTTGTTTTGATTGTAGTTATCAAAACTGGTTTGTTTACATTAATCATTATATAGTATTTTGGTTGTATAGATTTGTTTTGATATTTGATAGTATTTGATTGATTGAGTATGAAATGATAATCAGTTGACAAAAGTAAACTAATTACAGTTTTTTAATAAAAATTTTTTTGTATAAAAATTTTCAATTTTTTATAACACAGTATATTATACTGAGTGATTTTGAAAAGTGAGTATTGTATATACTGCTAATACTTCAAGCCAACAATATAAGCAACATTGATATTATTGATATTAAATTAGTAAGTCTATTACTAGTGGCAGGTTAAACTCTTATATTGACAGAATAAATTATTTTTCTTTTTTTACTTAAGATGTGGATTTGACTTAGTCAACCTTAAAACTATTATTACCTTTCTTCTTTTGCTTGTTATCTTCTCTAGATAGCTCAAGTCACAATTCTCTTTAGTGATTTTCTGAATGATTTTCTTGTGATAATATTATTTTAGAAAGATAAGTTAATTAATAACTTTTTATTTAGATATATCTATTATCACTCCTTATAGTAATTTGTAATTAATACTTTAGTATTGCACAATTGTTTTGTACTCTATTAAAGATATTAATTAAGTTTCTTTTTAGTTGAGATTAAGATTAAGATTTTAATTATTTCTCTCTTTTCATACTTTTTTACTTCTATTTATATTGCTATTACTATTGTTAACTAATATGTTATAAGATTATAATACTATAAATTATAAACTATTATACTATAAAATAAACTATTTAGACTTTTAATTATGTCATCAAACTATTTATTAGAGAAACATATATACTTTAAATAAGCATATTATATAAATGTCATGTCACTAGGTCTTATCCAAGTATTTTTCTTGCTAACAATATATGATTTGATTTTTTAAGTTGAAGAACAGCTCTTTAAGAACAGAAAATAGTTATTTAATAAAAATTGTTTTTTAGTAAAAAGTATAAATTGAAAGAACTCCAAGAAAAATTTGTAGAAAAGTATTTGTTACTGGCTTTTTCTCATGCAATTCAAAGAAAAAACAAAACCTTCAAACTTGTGTTTCTTTGATCAAAGATCTTATTCCAATGCATCAGTATATTTTTCTGAGTTTCTTAAAGTCTTTGTAATAAAGATAAAAGAAGTGTGAGAAACTTTTAGATGTTGAAGAAGGAAAATATAAAAAATTATTTCTTTAATTTTGAAAAAATTACTATAAAAAATTTTTTTAAAAAAATATTGTATACAGGAAAGTGTTTTTTTTTAAAAAAATTACAATTCATTTCAATACTATATATACTTAGATCTTATTACAAATTTAAAAACCCAGAAAACTATTTCAAAATCAATTTACTATTATCTGAAAATTCTAAAGATCTCTTGCTAAAATATAAAAAAAAAAAAATTCAATTAGAAAACATATGAACTAAACAGTCTCTTTAACTATAAAAACTACTTACAGTATGTGAAGAATACCAAATCTTCTCTAAACTTCTTGAATTCTACTTCAAACTATTATCTCCAAAAAACACATTTTTTTAACATATTATCTACTTGAATCCAAATATGTAAGCTTCTTTTCCTTCAATACAAAGATAGTGCAATAACTATTTAATAATTAAATATACTATTCTGCAAAACATATTACTTCAAACTTCTTCCAAATAACTTTTTCTTTATTAGGAAAAAACTTTTTTATCTTTAGACAAAATTATTAATTTAGAAATAAATATTCTTCTTCTTGTAACAAACTCAATAGATATCTTATCTTTTATTAATTTTCTCTTAATAAAATATCTTTTTCAAACATTCTTATCAAAAGAATGAATCAATATCTCAAAATAGAAAAACATAATCAATTAAACAACTCCAACCAAATCACCTCTTCCAGAAGACTTATATATTGTCAATGAAAAAGCAAACACAAATTATTTAATCATAAACAAAAAAGTTTTTTAGAAAAAATATTATCAAAACATTTACTGTAATTTTTTCAATTCTTTAAAATTTTAAATAAATTAATACAAATTCAATGAAAACCTTCTATTTCAAGTTTATTGAACAAAAAAAATATCGGATCCAAAACAATATCAAAATAAATATTTCTAAAATCAATAATAACAACTTTATCTCAAAAATCTATAAATTTAAAAATACTTTGCCTTTCAAAGATTTACTAATAAATATATTATCCAAATTTAACTTTCTAAATTATTAACAAAAATTTTCAACTTCTTTAAACAATAACAAACATAAACAATTTTCTTAAAAACTTTTCATTGAAAAAAACCTGGAAAAATTATACACAAAAAACTATTATTAACACAAAATATTAATTACTGGAAATAGGCTTTCTTAATATAAGAAAACTTAATAATTATACAAAATTCAATTGTTTTCTCCAATATATCAAAAATAATAATTATAATATCTTTAGCCTCTTAAAAACTAAACTTCAAACTACCAAAAAAATCTTTTACACAATTGACAACTTTATTATACATTTAAGCAATCTCAATTAAAACCAAGCAGAAGTTTCTTTAATAATAAATAAAAATCTTTCCAATTACTTTTACAAAACTTTTGAATTTCAAGGATATATTATCTCAATATATCTTCAATTTCAAAATAAAAATATGTATTATACAAGTTTACCTAATAAAAACCACTTTATATCTTTAAACACTTATTAGTAACAACCTTTCAAAAAACATTTAATACATTATTATGAATAACTTCAACTTCACAATTAATCCAATTGACATAACATAAAAATTAGAATCAAAATACAAAGCAACAATATACAAAAAACTAAACAAGACTATCTTGATATATTTAATTTTTTTTTTCACAAAATTATTTATATTTTTTCAGGATCTATAGGTCAAAGTTGCATCAACCAAATCTTAACATAAAATAATATCACTTTATAATTTATCAAAACACAAATAATAAATATCAAATCAGAATTTTACAGTGATTACTAAATAATTTCACTTATATTTTCTAACTCCCTAATTACAAAAACTATTAAAAAAACATTATCATTTATTTTAATTTTAATAAAGTTACAAAAGAAAAATGGGAAAAAACAAATACAACTATTAATAACAAACTAAAACTATTTTTTGAAGAACTGGATATTCAAGAAACTAGAAAATTCTTTAACTTAATTATTACCAAAATTCTAAATAATCTGATTTCAAAAACAATAACTTGCAAAAAATATTACAAATTTTCAATAAAAAAAACATTATACTTTATAAAAAACTATAAACTATCAAATTTCACATATACAATTTTATATTACATTCACCTAAACCACTTGACCAAACAATATTAAAAAATCTAAAAAACCCAAATCTTTTATATAACAACAAAAACAACTAAATTAACTGTTTTAAAAATTATTTAAAATTACTTACAAAACTCTTAAAATTAAAAATAATCTATAAAAGAAAAGTCACAATTAATAAAATTATTAATTAATAAATAATGAATTTATAAGATAAATTAAAAAAAATAATAAAACAAATACTTAATTACAAAAACTATATGCATTCTTTACAAAAATTATTGATCTTATTAATGATAAAATAATTACCAATTTATTTCAAATCTATTAAATAATTACAAATTATTACAAAACTGTATTTTGCAAATGAAATATTAACAATAAACTTCTTTACAAATAAAAAAAATACTATATATTACTTAAAAATATCAAATTCCCAATTTATAATATATTCATGAGTCTAATTAATGCACAGAAGTAATCAGTTTAACATCAAATAACAAAGCACTCAGCTTTTTTAAAGTTATATACTTTTTTATAAAACAGATCTAAAAAACACTTATTTTCCATCTTTATATAATTTTCAATATAATTTTATTTATATAGAAAATTTCAACAGATTGAAAAAACCACTATATTTTTTTTTTTTTTTTTACTGTTAAGGTGAGACATGTCTCATTATCTTTATTAATGCATAATTATTATTATTACATAGTTAATTTTAAGATATGAGATATATGAACAAAATTGTACATATTAGTTTATCATCTATTGTAGTAAATATATTTCTAAGAAAAAATTCTTGAGCAGGGAAAAAGTTAAGAAAGGAATTATCTACATATAAGGATAGAATAAATTATATATAAAAAAATTGAGAGGCAAGATTACTATAGTGTAAGTAAAAGAATATAAGGATATTAAAAGTTGAAAGTTCAAAGTTTTTGATGTGAAGTTGCTATATACATTAAGCTTAAAGTCAGGATTAATTACTTCCTGAAAGCCACATATAGTTTAGGAATTAGGAATGAAAATTGTTAAAGTAGTGATGGTGAGTATTGGGTTTTAAATGCAATTATCTTTTGTATTAACAATTTTTCTTGCAGGGCACAAACCAAATATGTTTACCTAAGTCAAATTTTCCTTTTTTATAGCTGGGTGCAACTCCAGCAGCAGTAGAAGAGTACTGGCTTAAGATGTCAGATTATGGGATTCAACATCCTGATATTTCACTTTCATTTACTTTGGTTAGGTTTAGGCTGCTTTTTTTCTTTAACAGTAGCATTGCTGCTCATGGGTCACAACTCTATTGTTAACGATAATTGTGAAAAGTTAGGTGGTTTGTAGGTTAGTAGTATAGTTGAGATAATAGTAAGTCAGATATGGAGCCTGATCCAATCTTGTTGTGTTATTTTGATGCTTGTTTAGTTGTAGATTACTGGAATCCATGCAGGGCGCAGTTATGTGCTCTCCAATCCAATATGTTATCAGTTGATTGTGATTATTGTTGTTGTTATTATTATTGTTGTTATTATTAATATGTGAATATTTTAATGAAAAAACAGATTAGAAAACAGGTTTGAACAGGTTTGGCTTTGTTGTTAAAAGAGTATAGAAATTTGATTGGTTGTTTGTTTGGTATTGATCTTTTGATGAGGTAGAACCGAATAGGGTTTTTGAGTTAAGAATAAAAAAGGATTTTTGTGGTAGAGTAATAAAGTAATACATATTGTTGTTTTTAATAAGAAAAGAAAAAGAAAAAAGATAATAAAATTTTGAAGGTTGTGTTAAGACTATGGTTTTGAAAATTGAAATCGAATAAAATCAGACAGAATCGCATGAGGTTCGAAACATTATTAAAAATGATGGTGGATATACCCCACCTATTAAATTTAATATAAACTTAAGAATCGAATACAGAATCGAAGAGAATTGTTAGGATCCTTAGTTAAGACAAATATTAGATTCAGTAATCTTGTTTGAATGTGTTGTTAAAGTTGAATTTGTGTTATAGAAAATTGAAGGTAAGAGGAAAAACGGTTATCATAATCATAAAGGAAAAGATATCTAAAGACAAAAAAATTATGAAGGAAAGCTGCCATAGGCCTTTTTCCATGCAACCAAGAGCTAAGGAAAACTTCCAACTTGCTTAGGTCTTGATCAGAGGTTCCATTTCAATGCAACAGTATTCCTTAAAGTCTTTATGTCCTTTGGATTTAAAGCTTATTTGCATTAGAAAATAAAGAGAAAAAGATACTTCTTGAAAAAAGATTTCCTAAAAAGGAAATTTTCAAAAAATCAGTAATAAATGGGTGAGAGTTTTTTTTTTTACATGTATTTAATTACTACTATATTTTTTCAATTAGCAAAAAACTACAATAGAAATATAATATTTAGAAAATGAAACCCATAGTTTTTTTTGACTTTTTCAGAAAAATACTTACCAAAATTCTTATATAAAGGCTTAATTATGACAACATATAATATATTTCAAAAAGCAAACTTCACATACCTTTCTAATCAAAGTATCTTCAAATCAAATCAAATTCTTAATTCAACCTATAGCTTTTTTCTTGTTATCAATATAGTCTTTAATTCAGTAAACTTGGATATGCTCAAATACTCTATACAATATCTTCTAATATCAGAAACTTTCATTTCTTTAACCAGTAATATTTTTATAGATTATATCTATTAAATAATTATAGATTCAAGCTTTATTCAACAAATTATTATTATTAATAAAATCAATCAAGAATTAACACTTTTATTTCTTTGATAGATAATCTTCTATAATTCTCTAATTACTACTTTAATCTAACAACTATCACAACTTAAATATAATATTATAGTATATATAAATGATCTTAATTTTTTTACAATCTCAAAAACCAAAATACAAAACAATCTTAATATAGTAACAGAATTTTTCAAACTCAATAACATCAAGGTTAACCTAATCGAAACTAAACTAATTACATTAAACAGTAAATTACTAAACAAAAATACCTTTTAAGAAACAACTTCTATATTTCCAGCTTTCAGAAAAGAACTGATAAGAATTTTAGGTATTTGACTTTTTAAATATAGTATCCTTATATCCAATCATAACAAAATCTTTAAAAACTTTAAACCAATCTTTCGATTTTTCAAATTAAAATTTATAACATATTATATGACCTCTTATATTTACAATAAAGTTTTCTTTTACAAATAGAATATAAATTACAAATAATTTTTCTATTTCAAATATATTAAATAAAACTTGATTTAATTAACAAACACAAATTTAATATTAAAAAAATACTTCCATAATTATAATTATACAAGTTATATATTTTTAATATCAAATTCACCAGACCTATAATCAGAAGTTCTAATATTCAACTTCAATATATACTATCAAACCCTATTATCAAGCCAAGCAAAGAATTAAAAATTCATGCAATATAAATCCAAAATTGTCAACTCTTCTGTATTTTTCAGAATCAATAAATTATTAAATATAATATAACAATTTACTTAATTTATCTTGTTAAATACTACAATATTACATTCTGTTTCAAATTAAACTGTTATTACAAAATCCCAAAAGAAAATACACTTATTTATCAACTCTTATCACACTATATAAACTGGACAATCTTCTTAAACCAACTTTTTAAAAAAATATCTATTATATTAAACAATTACTTACATATAACAATAATAACATAACAAATTGGTAACATATCTCTGTCAGATTCTGATTCAGTACTGTTAGTTCTATAAAAATTACAAGGTATAGTCATGTACTGTAATCACCATATTATGTATTCTGAAAATATGAAGTAGCATTAATAATTAGCATAGAGAATATAGTTATAAGAGCTTATATAACCTACCCATAGTTTGTTTTAGCCCCAATAGCTTATTTTCTCTTAATTGTATTTCTAGTAGTAACAATAATATAAATAGTAATACTATCGTAAAGCAAATAATAGGATAGAAAGAAAATAGTAAAAACAATTGAGCAATTAATCAACACAGCAATTAGTAAAATTGAAGTGTTTGAAAAGGAATATTGTAATTAACAACTTATATTTTTAAGTATGTACCATCTAGGAAAAGCTAATTGCCATTATAGAACATAGCCTGGGATTATCAAGAGAAAAGCTGGTATCGAGAAAGAAGAGAAAAGCTTGTTAATAATGAAAGTCCTGGCTAAATCAATCTTATATACCTCAACATACCTTTAATAATTCTATCTTAGGACTGGTGAAGTATCTGACTTGCTATCTTCTGGCCCAATAGTACTTATGGAAAAAAACCTTTCTAATACAAATTACTATAATAACTACAATTCTAACAATCTAATATATCTTTAGTCAAACCAAACAAAAAAAAATAACTAGTATTCATTATAAATAACAAAATAATAATTAAAAAAAAACAAAAAACAAATAAGACTTATAAATCAGTAGCATAGTGGATAGTGCTCCCAGGTTACCAAATACATATTTCTAATTCATATCTACAAAATGCAAAAAGCACATTTACCTTTATATGTAGATCTATTGGATATCCTGTATATGTTATATCCAATAATCCTTAATTATATCCAAATTTAGTTAGATTGCATAAAGATAAAACCTCTGGTCTTTTTGACAATAATGGATTAAAAACATGTTGAAATATAGAAGATTGCATAAGGAAAGGCTTCTGATTTAACTTTGATAAAAGCTTATATAAACTTAATTCAAACTAGTAATAGTAAACTCTGTCATACAATCTAAAGAGATTAATTCTAAGCTAATCTATTCTAATCTGGAACTTGGGATCTATTTCAAAAGTAATATTTTCTTGAACTTAAATAAACTGAAAGAGTAAAAGGTTATTGGCCACATGTGGTAACAATTTAGGCAAAAATTGTTAAGACCAAGTATGTCTAGTGAGGATTATTAATATTAAATTGAAATTCAAGCAAGAATACCAGTTTTACAAGTGGTGAAAATAGTAGTACTGCACTATGCTAGTAACACATTCTAAGAATTAGTAATAATAGATAATTGAAATAATTAAGATTAATCTCTATAATAACATTCTATACTACACTGCTCTCTACAATATGGATTTAGTAGGTTAGGTAGGTTTTAAACTAGTGATAGGGTTCATCTCCAGTGGAAAGTTTTATTTGACATATGGAGACATATTTAAATATTTAAATAAATATATAGTTGAATAATAGTGGTTAATGAAACTAGTCTTATAGCAATATTTGTATTAGGCAGTGTTAATTTGTAAATTAGTTATAAAGACATAACAAGTATCTATTGTATCAATTGATTTTCAATTAATTTGTAGAGACACTTGGTGTTTGTTTGAATATATAAATGTATCAATAAAGATTATATGTCTTGTATACATTTCACTATAAAAAAAAAACTTCATTAACTATTGGTTCTACAATAGTCACAACTTTAACAAATCAATAACACTATTCAAATGTTAAGAATATTTTCTTAATATATATGTAACTTTTTATGAATGTCAACTTCTAATTTCTTTAAAATTTTTAAATTTTTTCATCAAAATACAATCCAATAATACAATTAAAACAAAAATAATAAAAAATGATCTTTTTAATTTACTCTATACAGATTTTTCTTTCAACAACTCTCAAATACTAATTGATCTCTATCTCTATAAATTACTAATTCAAAAACACATCACAACAACATTACAGTCAATAATAAACTTTCTTTCCAAATATAATAACTCTTTATTTGAAGTTCTTCTAACATATAAATATTAATCCAATATAACAACTATTACTTGAAACTTTATTTGATATCACAAATCTTTCACAATAAATTTAATTTTTAAATTAAATTTGTTATGATAAAATATTTTTTTAAATAAATAATTCATAATAATATTTTATACAGTAATTAATGATATGTATAAAAAAATGAAATATTTTTTATAAATTTATTAAAAATGTTATTATTGATAAAAAAAAATCATAAAAAAATCCATATTTATTGGCAAATATATAATTTATAAAAATTAATGTTTATATAATATTATGTTTTTCATTAACCTTGACATTTATTTTAATTAATGTTTTAATTAAGAAATTTTTTTATATTTTATATCACATTATTACCATAATTAACTATAAATTTTAAATCACTAATAGTAAATCCAAGTATACAAATTTTTATCTTTCGATATCTTTTTAAAATCATTATTACTTAATTTATTCTTGAAAATGATATCACAATAAGTAGGAAAAAAATGAAATTATACATCTTTCCAGTTAAAGGCTCATATTGCCTCCAGTAATATTAACAATCTTAAACATTTGGGGTAATATAAAAATGTGTGAAATACAGTATGTCAAATATCATGCAATATGGTTTTATACAAAATTTATTGCTTATTATATTTCTCAGCATGAATCTATTATGAATTCGATTAGGCATGCATGTTATCTATTGAGACTTTTTAATGGAAATTGTAGGTAATATATCTTCATGAATATGATTCTTAAATAATTCAAGCTTTTCATTGACTTGCATCTCGGATGGATGTTCATCTGGATCATCTTACTATGCTATTAAAACTATGATCAAATTCTGAGTTCTTTATTAATTGGGCTGTCAAAAATGTATAGAGTTTCTCTTACCTTGTTTATTGTGTGTTCCTGTATCTCTTACATATTCATCTTTCGTATAGAACTCTTTCATAACAATGCTTCCAAAGAAGTATTGAAAACATTTTGATCAAACACTGAAATGACGGTAATAGCTAATGAAGCCAACAGCAGAAACTAAAATAACTACGTACCTAAAAATTTTGCTATAATAAGTGTAACGCTTTCCTTTCATTATTTCTTGAGACTTCTAGTAAATATAATCACTTAAATTCTCGATAGGTAAAGAATCGCTTTGTATATTACAAGACATTTCAAACCCCGAGATTTTAGCCGTCAGGTCTTCTGTTATCTAAGAAAACATTAAGAATTGAATTGTATAAAATATTTTGGTTACATTTTAAATTAATTTAAATTACTAAAATATTCTAGCAACAAACACCATAATATAAAATGTCATTACTATGTATAAAGAAGAGATCTTTAACAATATCACGAGTGATTTTTAGTTTTAAATGTCAATTAAGAGTATATTTTTCATAAGAAGATTTTAGACTTCCATATGTTGCCAGGAAAAAACTATGACGCTCTCTTTTCTACTTCAGAAAAGCTATAGAAAGTACCAATGCGATTGTATCTTCCTAATAAACTGAATATAGTTTGAATTTTTTGAGCTTCAGTGGTATCATCAACAACAGTTGGTGCCCTTTTACAAGTAGCTTCAATACCAAAATAAATCTTTTTATAATTTTTCAATTTGCTCCTCTTTTTATTATCTTTTGCGAATATTTGATACTTTGTACCTTAAACATCTCGTTTAATGAGTTTAATACATAAGAATTACCACCCGATTTTGATATTTTCATTTTAACATTGTCCCAGATTGTGTTTATATTATTGTAGGCGTGATTCATATCACCTCTGAGTTCGTCTGTCAGCTAGCAGGAAAATAATAAATAAACCGAAAACTAAAACTTTAAATAATATATCAATAAATACACTGACTTAAAAATTGTTTCGATACTTATAAAGTTTTTTATTTATAGTTTATAACTTTTGAGCAACTGATTAAAAAAACTAAAAATTTAATTATTAAAAGATTATAATTACTGTATCTTTTAAACAGTATTCTATATCTCTTGTTCTCTTTTCTCATCAGAATAAAATTCCTTTATGTCACCATATTTATATTCAAATTCGCCGACAACGCTATAAAAATTTTTTCTAACAACTTTTGCATTCGCATACTTTTGTAAACCCGATAGCTGTGTCACATTTTTTGCAAACTCCTTAACTCCATCCAACACGTGACAAAAACCAACCCATGCATCGTAATATTGTTGACTACTAAAATATTTTTCATTCTCTTGTTTGTGACACTGCAAATATCTAACATCTTGTTCTACAATTTTCACACGGTTAACCAGATCCGCACATACTTGACGATTGTGCTTTGCATCTTTATATATTTTTGCTAGGTTATCAGCTGTTTCTCTAACACTTGCAAATAATGGAAGAAATGGCTCAATAGCATTTACAGAATAAGTGTTATCTTTAGATCTTAAATGTGCACTAAATTTGCTTTCTCCAATAGATTCTATCTCATTTGTTTTGACAGAAGTCTTGTTAAAATTACTTTGTATTTCAAGTTTAACTCCTGATGAAGCCTCCAAATTTAATTTCTCTAAATCCATTGATAAATAGCTATCGATTTTAAATTTGTTTTGAATACTAGTATATTCATTTTCTGATGATTGTGGCTTTTGACAAATGTCATCACAGGATTGAACGTCGGTGGTATCTGGAGTATCAGTAATATCTGTGACAGCTGCTGTGCTTAATGAGTCAAGTGATTCTTTCACTCGAGTTAGTTCAGGTCTTTCGTCAGGATTTTCTTTCCAACAGGCTAAATAAAATCCATTAAATTATTACCAACATCCATAAGTTTACGATTTATTAATAAAGATATCTGGTAAAAATTCTGGATCTATTTGATAATTATTTGTTATTAAATTATTATTTTTAAAATTAATTTAAATTAATATAAAATATTTTACTAATTATATATTATAAACCTAGAATTCTAGCCATTAAATTATAAGTATCTATTTGTCTTGATGTGGTTTTGATACATTTTTTATTTTTATAATTTTCTAGGCTTTAGAAAACATTCATTATTTTGCTGTTGTAATTTTAAGTTTTCTTAACTTATTTAAATATAAGTATTCACAATCTTTCCAAAAAGTATTTGCAATAGATACATAAATATTATTCATAATTTGAATAAAATTTTTCTAAAAAAGTTCAAATATATTTGTTTTATTAATTTGATTAAGATTTATTTCAAAATTTTTATAAATTTTATCAAATTATTCAAAAAATTAATTATTTAAAGAGGCATTAGAAATAATAAAATTGTAACAAAAAATTAAATTGGGAAAAATATTTAGAATAATTTTTTTCAATTATTTATTTAATTTTTTTAATATTTCAATTTCAGTAAAAAAATTGTCTTGATTTTCAAATATTTGATTAAATATTATTAATATTATTAAAAATTATATGAGTAACTTTAATACTATTAATTAATATTAAATTTAAATCAATTAAATCAAATTTAATTGCTACAACTCCAACCCATTTATTGTATACTTGATCAAATAATATTGGTGAATTAATTTTAAGTTCACGAGCAAATTTTTGACTCTACAAATCTTTTGAATCTGAAATTAATCTTTTAAAAAAAAAATAAATAATAATATTATTATATATTATAAATTAATGTATATTCATTAAAAAATTTTTTTGAAAACAAAATTTGAATATTGTTAAAGGTAAAAATAGTAATACAAAAAGATAAATAATTAAGAAAAAGATAATTAGATCTATTTGATAAAATAAGTATATTAAATATATCAAGTATATTAGGTATATCAGGTATATTAGATATATCAGGTATATCAAGTATATCAAGTATATCAAGTATATCAAGTATATTCAGTATATTTGGTATATCAAGTATATAGTAAAGAAGTATAAAAGTAACAAGTCATATCTTCATAAATATTAACATACATTTCGGAAGTTCCTTCGATCGGAGTTTCTCTATGACCGTTTAATATAGTTAATAACAATACACCCATATCTAAAGATTCAAAAGGAGGGTAACCACTTGTAATTTCCCATAGTAAAACCCCTAAACTATAGATATCAGACTTTTTATCAGACTTTTATCAGGCTTATTACTTTTATTTTTAATACAATTTGGATCAATATATGCTAAAACACCGTGAAGTGAATTCGAGGGGTGAGTCTTTGATAGATTTTTTAAATTTTTAGCCAATCCGAAATCCGAAATCTTCGCATTTCCTTGATGAACAAGTATGTTTCCCGAATGCTAAATAAAATATTACTCATAAGATAAAGCCATTTATAATACCTAAATGTTTAATTAAATCTCACCAGGTCTCTATGAACAATGTCTCGACAGTGCAAATAATGAAGAGCATCCGTAATTTGCTTGGCCATGCGTAGCTTATCATTCCAATTTAGTAAACAAAAATTTTTTTGAAGGTATTGACGCAAGGTTCCGTTATTAGCATACTCAATAATAATAGAATATTCAATATTCTTTTTTTCTATATGAAAAATTTTTATTAATAATATTATAGGGTATTTTAGTCGGTTACTTTGTAAACTATTACAGTACCTTTCTTGGTAATTCCATATAGCCTTAAAATGTTTTCATTAAAATCAACATCCTGATGTAATTTTAGCTATCACATACAAATATTGTATTAATTAATAATAAAGAAACTTCAAATTTAATAATTGAGTACTTCATTTATAAATAATTTTGCGGATTGTTCATCAGTAATTTTAACTTTTTTAATTGCTACTGTTATTTTTTTACTCCGCAAAAATGCCGAATAGACCTTTCCAAATGCCCCGCTGCCTATTAATTCATGATCTTCGAAATCATCGTATTTAAAGGTTTTTAAGTCTAATTTGTTTATAGAGTTTTCAAAATTACTAGCCCAACTATGCGTATTCATATTACAGAATTCAATAAAATGACAGAGTACAACCGGCCAATAATTTCGGGTTTGGATACAATTATGTACCATATCATATGATAGTCAAAACGTTGTCCATATTAGGATTACGCAATACTGTACTGTACTGTACATTACTGTAGCAAAAAGGAATAGTGGTTACGTTACGATTGTCTCCGTAAAATTCCATACTATGTACTATATACTGTAATTATAAATGTTTATTAGCAATTGTCGTTTTTTAGAATATATCCAGTCATATAGTGTGAAGCCCTATCTATTTACTATGCTATAGATAAAACTGTTCTTGAGTTCCAAGATTTTTCAGTTTATGAGGAATTAAACCTAAAAATTTTTATTGATTGTATTGTTATTTGTTAAGCCGTTCCAAGCAAGCCATTTGATAACCCCTTCTGGAATCGTCTCAGAGCACTTTATATAATCCTTGCATTATCAATACCAACGAGAATTTTTTATATAGACCACTAGCCCCCCACGTACACCTATGTAACTTTGAACATACATCAAATCCAGGACGAAGATTTTAGGGTTTGTAAGATATTCTATTTTTTATTCAAAATAATAGGGATATCAGAATCTGATCGTGTAAAGTAATAAGCATTTTTGCTGTAATTTAGACCTATTATACTTGATTGTATGTGTTAAAAACTTTGTATTAAATGATGATGGAATCACCTATGTTCGTTGTCTTCACTGCCTGATTTCCTATCTGGCTCTTTTGCATAGATCCACTCGCAAAATCATAACAAAAAGAGAGTATGTGTGTGATGAAAAAGAGAAAGAAGAATGAGAGTAAATGGGTTGCCAACTAGAGGATTTGCTTGGCAACATGCTTCTTAATTTTTTGAGAATGAACAAGTAACAAACTAAAGGAAATAATAAAACAGGGAAATATGATGTACAGTGTAAGTCATAATTTTTTGAAATTATAACTTTATTAATAGTCACTTAAATGTTATAAAAATATATAGAAATATTTTGAAAACCTATAGCTTAAGATTATTTAAAAACATTATGTTAATATAAAATACAGTATAAAATTTCAAATTTTTACAAAAAAACAATATTTTAAAATTTGTTTTTATTAATTATATAAAAAAAATTACTTGTTTTATATAAAATTTAATAAATCATTTGTTTATAATTTTAAAAAAAATTTTTGCTGAAGTTTGTATTATAAAACATATTCTTAAAAATTTTTAAACCCTTATTTGAATATAAAATTCTTTAATTTTTCTAATAATTTTAAAATTAAAAAAAATTTTATATCATAAAACTTATTTATTTTATATAAAAACTAAAAAAAAACTTTTTTTTTTGGTCTTTTAAAATATTTTTATTTAAGTTTTTTTTTTAAAATAAATTAATTAAATTTTTTAAAAATATATTTGCTTATAATAATTTTTTAAAGAAAAGTTATGATATTTTATTTCAAGTTTAAAATACTGTATATAGTTATAAGAATCTGTACTTCTTTTAAAAATTCAAATCTAATTCAATTGTTTTAAATATATTAGAACAGATGGTTTATTGCAATTCTTAATTCTTTAACTTTTTCAGAGTTTTGTGATTGCTATAATAAATTATAAATGAGAAACAAATCTTTAAGATTACTTTTTCATGGAATTTTTTTAACTTGAAAATTATTAAAAAATAATTCATATATCAATAATTGACATAATCAAAAATTTTTAAAAAATTATATGTTAAAATTTAGATTCTTTTATATTATTAACAAAAAATTAATTTCTAAATTTTAAATTTTATAATTTAAAAAAATACTTTCCGAAATATAGTTTTTATTAATTTTACTATATAATTTATTAATTTATAATATTTTTTATAATAAATTATATAATAAAATTGATAATATTAAATTATGGTATTTTCTTTAAATTTATAAGTAAAAAATATTAAATATTTTATTTTAATATTTTATTCAATTTTAAAAAAAATATTTTTAAATAACAATATTTAGTTTATAAATCAATATTGGTATTTTTATATTTAAAAGATTTTATTTAAAATATAAATTCACTTTTAGATAGATAAAACTTGTATAACCAAGTAAAATTATAAATAAAAAAACAAGTTAATTTAAATAAATATATATATATAGTAAAAAACTCTTTCTATCAATCAATTTTTTACTTGAAAATTTCCTTATTTGATAATAGTTTTCCAAGAAACACTTTTTCTCTCAACACTCTCAAGTGCACTCAACTACTAACTAACTTCCAACATGGAGCATCCCACAACAAACAGCAACAAAAAACAATTTCTACATGCTACTATTTCTCAAGATTGGAACCAACTCTTTCAAATCTACTTTTTTGATCTTAACAATAATACAATTAACAAAACAGAATTTGCAAGATCTCTCCTCATTACCAACCTTACAAACTTTCCTAACCAATTCCTCATTTTAAAAGAAAAGAAATAATTGAGAAAATCATCAAAGCAGGTACTACAAATAATATCTATATTCTTAACTTTACAATGGAAATAATAAAAAAAAAGGATCAGGGAAAACTTCCTCAAATTCATATCATAATCTCCAACACCAGAAACACCCACATCAACTTCCAATATATCAGCAACATAGCAGAAAAATAAAAAAAATTCAACTTAACACTGAACTTTATAATTGTCTTCAAGAATTTTTCTCTCTCTTTCAAAGAATTGCAAAAAACCCCAGTCAACTTACTCCTGAAAATAATCATCTGCCTATCACTTCTCCTGTTCTCCAAAAAGGGATGTTGATCAAACAGCCACAATGCATGCACATGCAAACCCCTTGTCTATCACTTCTTCTCCCTTTCAAATTGACAACCCCATAGAAATCAGTAAAACATCCAATGAATCAATGAAACTCTCTAACCTCGATCCACCAAATCCTAAAAATAACAACTTAACAAGTATCTCGATACTACTTTCTATTTCTACAAACTCTCTTTTCATCTTAATATAAAATCAGTACCTTCTATTCAACCAACCAATCAAGTATCATGGTAGTGAATAATATTGTCGACCTTGATGAACTCTTTAAGTCTCCTTTCTAGTCCACTAATTCAAAAAATTCATCTTCTCCAAATCTTTTTAATCAAACCATTTCCTGGTTATCATCTTTCAATAATCAAATCCAAGAGAAACTACAACAAATTAGAGATATTAAACAACATGAAATTCTTAGAGAAAGTACCGAACAACTAGCCAAAAAATTATTACTAGCTCCCAATAATATTAACATCGTTATTGAAACAATTAATAAAATCTGTAAGGTACCCAAATACCTTCCACACTTTTTCAAGCAACCATCAACAAACTCAAACACAAGAACTATACATTCTTCAGTACCTTCACAAATAAAGAACATATAATGTTCTCTCATCAAAAAGAATTCATTAATATTGAGAAAGACTTTTAAGAAAAATATAAAAATGAACACAATCTCTCTTTTATCAACTTCGAAACCAGAAAAAAAATTTGTATTATAATTTGTACCATTCTTTCTATTATCTTTCTCAGAATCATTGATATTGAGAACCTTTCTTTTTATAAATTAGCTAACATTCTCTCTTATCTCATTAACTATTTTATCAGAAAACCACTTTTCTTTATCAAATATACATCTTTTAAAGAATCACTTAACAAATATTTTGCCAAAATTCTTCCTGATCTCCTACAAAACCCAAAGGGTATTTTATTCCAAGTTAAAATTAAACTTCCATGCAATCTCTCAATTATTGACAAATTTTATCTTATTCAAACACTCCGCACTCTTTGCTCTTATTACAAGTTTGATAAGCTCCCAGAATTATATTTTAAATCAAATCCTCAACTTTTTGACAACTCCAATAAGCTTTTAATAAAATACAAAACTATCTTCCCCATCAAAAAAAGAAGTAAATTATTCAAACTTTCTGACTATAAAAAATATCTCCATAAGAAATACTAAGTACCATTCAAATTACCTGACTCCTATTTTGAACTTTCTCCTTTCAAAAAACCTATTCCTTCTACATACCATTTACTTGAACTCAAATATGTTCATTTTTTTCCCTTCAATTCAAGAGATAGCATATTAACTATCTACAAATTAATAACTCTTCTCTGCAAAACTTATTTTTTCAAATTATTATCCAATGATTATTTTTTTATTTGAACAAAACTTCTCTCTTCACCTAGCAAAATACTCAATCTTGATATTAATATTCCTTTATCAATAATTGATCCCACTGAAATTCCTTCCCTTCTCAAAACTCTCTCAAAAAATATTTATTTTTTACACCTTTTTCCAAGAATAGGGTTGACATTTCATCTTACTCAAATACAAAATCACCTCTTTCACAAAATTTTGAAGAAGTAAATGAAACTGCAAAAACATAATTTCCAATCCTGAATAAAAAATACCTTAGAGAAAATATTATTAAAGCCTATAAACACTTCTTATTTGATAAAATTCCTGACACTTGAATTACTATTCCTAGAAAACCCAAACTACTTGACTTGTCATTACTTGCAAACTTTATTACAAACAAAAACCATAACATCGAACTGCCAATTATCAATGATTCTAACTTCTCAATCAAAATCCATAAATTAAGAGAACACTTCAGTTTTTAAAGACTTCCCAAGGATTACATTCTTCAAATTGAACTTTCTGAATCTTGGTTAAAATTTTTTAACTATTTTTAATAAATAACACCAATCATAACATTAACAATTTTTCAAATAATAAGCTCTTTTTCAAACATATTCACCTTAACAAAAATCTAACTTCTTTTTACATCCACTCTCCCTCTTTTAACAAACCATCTTCTCTTGAAATCAAATCTCTCAACACTTATGGTCTTAATGATACAACCAAACTCAATTGCTTTTTAACTTATATAAAAAACAAAAACAATAATATTTTTGATTTTTCTGAAACAAAACTTCACTCAAACAAAAAAATTTCCAATTTTATTGACAATCTCTTAATCTATTCAAGTAATTTCTCCTTTAGTCAAGCAGAAGTATCTATTATAATTAACAAAAATCTTCAAAACCATCTTTATAAAACTACAGAACTTCAAGAATATATAATCTCTATCTTCCTTTAATTCAAACCCAAAATCAAACTATACATTACCCAAATCTACCTGCCTCACAATATACAGGAAAGAAAAAATGCCACTTCTTTTCTTCAAAATCTTATCAATAATAACAAATCCAAAAATATCTCACATATTATTATGGAAGACTTTAATTTCACTCCTTCCAAATAGGATAGAACTTAACTATCTAAACCAAAATACTATCTACAAATCTCTTAATAAAAACTACTTTGACATCTTTCATCTTCTTAATCCTCAAAAGTTAGCATTTACCTTTTCTGATCCTACTGGACAAAGTCGCATTGACCAAATATGGATTTCTAAAGATATTTTCTTTCAAATTATCAAGTCTTTAATAATTAACACAGAACCAGAATTTCACAGTAACCACAAAATAATCACACTTTAAATCTTCAATTTCTTAATCACAAAACTTCCTAAATCCAAGTCAATAATACACTTCAACTATAACAAAGTATCTAAAAAAACCTGGGAAAACATTAATACTTATCTATCAAACAAACTTAATTCTCTTGATGATAATTCCAATATTTACAACACTTGGAAGCTACTAAACTCAACAATAAAAACCTCAATAAATAACTTTATTCCAAAACAAAAAATCAAAAAAAACTTTAATTACATATTCAGTAAAAATGAAATTATTCTTCACAAAAAACTTCAACTTATCAAATTCCACATTTATAACCTTTCCTCTTTCTCCTCCCTTTTTCAACTCGCTACTTCTATTATATTAGAATTAAATGAGCTTAAATTCTCTCATAATACCTATTTAGAAGAAACAACTTCACTTAAAAAACTTTTTAAAAATAAATATCATTCACTCAAAATTGAAAATAATTTTTACAAAGCCAAATCAATTAAAAAAATCATCAACAGAAGAATCTTCTATCTCTAAGAAAGACCCAAAATTATGATTCAACAAACTCTTAACCATAAAAACCTCCAAGCATCTTTTTCCAAACTTATTGATCCACTAACAGAAGAAATTATAACTGATCTATCAACTATACACCAAACTTTAATTAATTACTATAAAAAAGTTTTCTGCAAGAGAACTATAAATGATAATATTTTCAATAAGTGGGCAGACCACTATCAATCTTTTCCTCACATCAATTCATCTATCTATAATACACTAATGTCACCAATAACTCAATACAAAATTTCTGAAATCATCAATAAACTTTCTAATAATAAGGCTCCAGGCCCATCCGAAATCAATTATCTCTTCATCAAAAAAATCCAATTAACCCTACTTTCACTTCTTTACAATTTCTTTAATGATATTTTCTCAATACAAGAAGTTTCAGCTGACTGGAAAAATTATCATATTATTATACTTGATCTTCACCCAAGATCATCACTACCTCTTGCCTGATTTTTACTAGCATTTACCCTTGAAATGTTACCTCTTCTAAAATAATTCTTGTATTACTATCCTTGTTATTGTTTAGCATTGTACTTTTCGTGCTATTGTTGCTCTAAAATATTTCCTATTTTATTTATTTCTCTTTATTATTGTATCTTCGCCAGA
>CAJVPV010000145.1:0-27601 GCA_910591835.1 Acaulospora morrowiae
GAAATAAATGCTCTGGCGAAGATACAAGAATAAAGATAAATAAATAAATTAGGAAATATTCTAGAGCAACATTAGCACAAAAAGTATAGTGCTAAACAATAACAAAGATAGTAATACAAGAATTATTCTAGAATGGACAGCATTTCAAGGGTAAATGCTAGTAAAAATCAGACAAGGGGTAGTGATGATCTTGGGCAAAGATCAAGTATAACAATATATTCAATAAGTATTAAATTTTAATATTAAAAATATTTTAAATTACAGTTATTCTTAAATTTAATACTATTAATTTAATAAAAGTCATGAAATATATAATTATTATATTTTATATTTGAAAAATATTGAGAAGCATTAATAATATTAAAATTATAATTATAAAGTTTAGGTAATTTATTTGATTAATTTACTTTTTTTAATTATTTTTATATATCTTTAATATAAATAATAGTACAGCGAAATAAAATAATAATATATTGAAAAAGTTATATAATTATATAAAGTTACAATTAATTAAAAAAATAATTAATAAATTAAAAATATTATAAAAAAATATTTAATTAATAAACTTATCTTTTTAAGTATATACTATTTATTAAAATAAAATATTATATAGTGTTATATGCCAATTCAATTTCAAAGATTAGCATAAAATGAAGAACTGATATTTAGAATATAATTCTAATGTGATATGCTATAATTTATAGATAACACATATTTAAGGTTTCAAAAATCATAAAGCAAGAAATATAACAATTATAATTGTATAAAAAAAATATAATTGTGGTAATTTGTTAAAAATAGAAATATATTGTTATTATTAAAACATTATGTAAAAGTCTTAATAAAATTATTAGTAATTTTAAAAGACAGTAAACTTGAGTGATTATTATTTTAATACCAACAGAGTTGAAACTTTATTAAGATCAAAAGGGTATTCTTTTATACATGTTGGCTTCATACAATATAAAAATACATATATCTATATAAGGCTTAACCTCTGGAAACATATATACTAAATTAACATAAAGAAATATAAAAGAAAATATAAAGAAAATAATATAAACAATATATACACTCTATGGCCTTATGCTCTTAATTTAGTTTCATTAGCTCATAATAATAAATTAATGGTGTTTTGGCAGTGTAGCATATCGTCAGAAGTCAAAATCGCATCATATATGTATCTGACAATCGTCTAAAAACATGTCTCAGATTTGTAAGTCATTAGAGACAGATCAGATATCTTCCAGAACATCCATGTTGCCTGGCACAATAGGTCCTGTAGCACAGTTACAGGTCAAGATTGTATATTCTCCCCTTCTTAGAATTTGAAGTTCTCATCAACTTAAATTTTTGAAGTTTCTCTTAAATATTGATAAGGTTTTCTTGAGATTTCCAGGTAATATTATATAAGAGATATCTGATCCACTTAATGAGATACTGTGACTTGTTTCGGACAACTCACTTGTCCAAAATGGCTTCCACTTTGTATTTTTCTATTCTGGTCTCAGGGATGTACATGGCTGGTAATGACAGTGATTTTTCAAATTCCGCTGATAATGACTTGTATGGCTTGAGTAGTGAGACATGAAATATGATGAATATTTAGAGTAGCAGGCAATTTCAACTTGTATGTAGTTTTTGAGATTACCTTGGTGATAATATAGGATTGAACAAATTTAAATGTTAACTTTTTTGTTAAATGGTTCTAGTCAATAAAACTGTTAAAGTTCTTTAAAGAAGGTAGTACTTAATTTTCTTGAAATGTCAGATGGCAGCGATATTAATTGGCATACTTTGTTTGGCAGTCCTGTGTTTCCATCAGGATGTCTTTGGAAATCTTTATCATAGTGTTTCAATGATATATGAAATCATTAGCTGTTAATATCATTGTTGGTGTCACAAGAGTCAGAGATATCTTGCAGTGTTGTTCACAGTCTATAATTCAAAGAATGTGAAACCCGTTGATGCTTGCTTGGCATTGTTGTATGTGAATTCAGCAGCAGGCAGGTATTTATTCCATTGGTTTTACTTGTAGATAGCATATATATATAGTATTTCTTTCAGAATTCTATTGAAACACTCTATCTGTTTATTAGTTTGAGAGTGAAATGCTATTGACATGGCAGTATTCGTGTCCAGTTGTTGAAACAAGGCTTGCTAAAAGTGGCTAGTAAATCTTGCATTCCAGTCTAATATAATAGTTCTTGATAGTTTATGATATTTAAAAATTTTGGTGAAAAATATCTTAGCAACTTTGGAGAGTATTGGCAGTAGTATGCATGAAAAAAAATGTGCTCTTTTGACTAGATAGTCTATAAATACAAAAATGGTAACGTGGCTTTTCTTGATTAATGGTAGCTAAACAATAAAATCCATGGTGACTTCTTTCCATTGGTTCGTTTTGCTGGCATAAATTAAATGTTAGCACAATTTTCATATATCCTTATCCATCTTGGATTAATAATATGTTCTTATAATGGTATTTAGGATCTTGTCTATTTCTGGATGTCCAGCAATGTCAATGTCATAATATTCTTTAAGGATGTGGCTTCTCAATGTCTTATTCCTTTGGATTACTAGACAGTAGTCTTTCTTCAAATAGATACAATTGTCTTTCCATTCAAAATACTTGACACAAACTCATTGTTTTTCTATAGCTTGATCAGGTTTTTCCAGTGTAGCTCATATTGGGACAAAGTGGTTGTCATTGGTATATTCTTTTTTAAAAGCTTGGTTATCTGTTAACTTGATACTTAACACAGTTATGGTGGCAAGGTGTGACTGTTTCAAAAGTAAGTTAGCAACAACATTAGTTTTTTCAAGGTGATATCTAACTTCAAAATCATTGGCTTTAAGGGTTTTCAACTATTTGGCTTGTCATTGTGAGAGATTAACTTGGATTTTAATATATTTCAAAAAGGTATGGTCGATGACAACTGTGAATTTCTGTCCTTCCAAATATATATGCCAGGTTAGAATAGCATGTATTATAGTCAGAGATTCTTTCTTGTGCACAGAATAATTCAATTCAGCTGGAAAGAGTTTTCTTGAGTCATAGGCAATTGGTTGTTCTTCTTGTTCTTAGTCTTGTATCAGTACAACTCTAATAGCAAAGTCAGAGGCATCTGTAGTGATGGTAAAAGGTTTGATAGGATCAGGTAGCAACAAAACTGAGACCATAATGAGGGCTTCTTTAAGTTTCTTAAAGGCTTCTTGTTCTGGATGCTCCAAGATAACTCTGTGTCCTTGTGCAGAAAGTTGGTCTGGGGACTGGCAATGGTGAAAAATTCTTGTATGAACTTTTGGTAGTAGCTAGCTAGTCTTAAAAAGAATCAGGTTTCTGTTATATTGATTGGTGTTAGCCAATCTTTAATGATGGTAATCTTTCATAGTTTACTGTAATCCCTTTCGCGTTAATGTAGTATCCATCAACTTTTGGATATATTAATTTGCATTTCTTGGCTTTAGCATACAGGTAATGTTTTTGGAGGATCATTAGTATGGTTTACAGATGTCGCAGGTGATCTTCTTTCGTCTTGCTATATATAAGTATGTCATCCAAGTACATAATAACAAAGTTGTCTAGGTATTCTCAAAAAATATCATTCATCAATATCATAAAGATAACAGGAGTATTAGTTAGTCCAAAGGACAGTACAAGAAATCTTAGTATCTATATCTAGTTTGGAATACAGTCTTGAAAATGTCTTTTTCCTTGATATGAATCTGGTGATATTTGGAATATAAATTGATTTTGCTAAAGTATTTGACTCCAGCCAATTGGTCTATTAGTTCTTCTATATGGAATAGAGGGTATCAATTCTTGATGGTCATCTTGTTCAAGGCCCAGTAGTTGATACAGAGCCTTAATATTCTTTTCTTATTATGAACAAATAGTACAGAAGTATCAAAGGGGAAATGCTGGGTCTGATGAATTCTTTGGCAGTTAACTCGTCTAATTGTTTTTTCAGTTTGTTTATTTTCACATAAGAGAGATAGTAAATAGATCTTGAAGGTGACTCAGCTCCAAATACCAAGTCAATAATGTGATCGGTTTTTTTATTTAAGTGGCAGATAGTTAGGCAGTTCAGAGAAAAAACATCGACAAATTTTTTTATAATAGTGGCTTTCTCAGGTGAAAGACTTGTTTCTTTAGGTATGACCTTCTCAGAAGTAATATATACAGAAAATATTTCTTTGTTGGTAGGTGTCTTGGCAAGTTAATGTCTGAAAATAAGAAGGAAGTGGCACTCAAGTTTCTTTGGGATCTGAAAGATATTGGCAAAGATTTTGATATTGCATAATTTATCATTGAGAGAAAGTATATTGGTTCTCCAGTCAATATGAGAATTAACTTGATATAGTCATGGCTTTTCCAAAATGGCATCATATCTTTGCAATTCCAGAATTTGAACAGAAAACTCAGAGGTGCAGTGCTTTTCCAGTTTCAAAGTCTTGACTTTCACTTCAGTAGTAACTTTCTTTTTTTATTCATTGGCAAGTTTCACAAAAAACAGTGAGTAGGTCTCTTTGGCAATTGATTCTTGTCAATAAACTTTTTATTTATAAAATTTTTGGAGGCACCTGAATCTAACAGAATTCATATAGGACATCTATTAATCTTACTATTGAATCAGAGCAATTGTTCCTAGTTTTCTTCAATAAGGATGAATTTGGTATTCAACAAGGTAGGTTGCTCTTTAATGACAATTATTTTGACTTTGGCTTCTCTTTTTTTCTTTGTTCGGCAATCTTGAGCATAGTGGCCTATCTTTTTACAGTCGTAGCATTTCACTTGCTTCTTTTGGGATAGTTTGGTGATGGGCTTTCTATATGTCTCAGTTTATTGGAGCAGATCCTCAGTAGCTTTGTGAGGGTTGATTGGTTCATTGAGAATAACTTCTCATTATTGAACGGCCTAATCCAAACATGGCAGTGTCATAATGGATCACAATATAAATAGCATCATTGAGATTTTTGGGGGACTTGTAGCTCACTTTTATTTTTATCACTGGTTTTAATTTTTCTATAAAATAGACAACATGGTTCAACTGATGCATATCATCAATTTAGCTTATCAAGTTTCTAAATTGGAAGATGTACTCTTGTACAGTTTTTGTTTGGGACAGGATTTTGAGCTAGTGATATAAATGTTATTAATAGTGCAGAGTTGAAAGACAGCTTGAAGTTTCTTCTTGAATTGGACCCAGTCAATAAAAGCAGTACCAGTAGCATTCTTGATTTTATTCATAAACCAATGGAGGGCAGCACCTTCAAATCCAATAGTGGCATAATGCAATATAGTTCCTTCTTATTTAACATCTTAAACATACAGAATATTCTTTGTTTGGCACAGCCAGACTTTAACATTTCTCCAGGTTTTTCTCTGAACATTAGGAATTCTTAAAGATATCTTCAGCATAGTAGAGGTGGTAACAGTAGAACTTCCTTTAGCAATTCCTTTTCCTTTATCTGGGTAAGAGTTTTTATGAGAGTTTCAAAGGTTTTTATAAAAGTAATAAACTGGTTGATATCTATTTTAACAAGGCATCACTTGGGGTTTTCTTACAAGGAAAAGTTCTTTAAATCTGCTGCTACCAAGTTGTAAAAGTCTTAATAAAATTATTAGTGATTTTAAAAGACAGTGAACTTGGGTGATTATTATTTTAATGTCAATAGAGTTGAAACTTTATTAAGGTCAAAAGTGCATTCTTTTATACATATTGATTTCATACAATATAAAAAATTTTTTTTTTTTTAAAATAACCAGCTGGGTCTTGCCTAGTGTACTTTATTATTTTATTCACATATGTAATTCATGTATTATAGGAACTACTATCTATAAATAATTCTACACATCACTAGACTATATCAGACCTATCCCATATTGGCTTGTTGCTGTCAGCATCACTCCAGAGGAGTTGTGCTGAGACTAACATGTCAAAGCCCCATTAGTGTTATTATTATATCATTATGTTCTATTTGGCACTGTATGAATTTAAAGAGAAAGTTTGAATGTGGGGAACTGGGGGTAGTACCTATTTTTAGCGAATAGAACCACTGCAAAGAGAATCCTTTTAGACCCGACCATCTGCAGATGGGTGTACCATTTAATTTTTACCTTCCTAGAGCTACCCAAGAACATTCAAAGAACTTATCTCACAGACTTATGGCCTATAGATTGTTTTAGCTATCAGTACTTACTGCTGTTTTGGCTGCCTTCTCGGGATAGGTAACTGTTGGAGTGATCTATTACTGAATTGGAATAAGGCCTTTTTGGAAACTTGTAGAAAGAGACATCAGGTACCACAGGGAAACGATCACCAAGCCATCTTTACTGAAAGCAGACATCTTATATACCTTACAACTTCTGGTAATTATTGTAACACCAAACGGACAATCGTTATGCCACAATATCTTTTCTGGAAATCACAATCTTAACGCCTACTGAATCAGCATATGATACACTTCTCATAAGAAACAGTACTTATACAGATTATGGCGTCAAATACCATATTAATTCTATTCAACTGTCCTCACATGGAGTTGAACTGGTATTTTGTGATTTGACCTGTTGAGTGTTAACCACTACACTATAGACCCACAGGTCATACAATATAAAAATACATAAATAAATAAATATAAAAATATATATATCTACAGTGCTCGTCATAAATAACAAGAATTATTTTTTTTATATAAATTTCACGGGTTTTATTTATTCAAGTTGCGGTTTTGCAGTGATGTCTGTGTAACATCTATTAAAAATCTATGTACATTTAATGATCAATTTTTTTCCTATTATTTTCAATAACGTCATTTAATCCCCCAGACATTCCGTTTACCAAATTAAGACATAAGTCTATGAAAATACCCTCCCATTCTTCTTGAATTATTTTATACTATTGCATAACACCCTTTTTTTGATAATAGCTCATAGATTCTCTATTGGGTTTATGTCAGGACTATAGAAGGGCCAATCGAGAATCTTCGAAACTTGACGACAAAAAAGTTCAATCATGTCTTTTGCCATATGTTTTGGGTTATTATCCTGCTGGAAGACCCAACGCAACAGCATAATCCTAAATGCATTTTCAAAAAGATTATTAGTTAAAATATTGTGATAGAGCAACCCATCTATGTTTTGAGTAAAAATATGGAAGCCAATCATTTCGCATGCCGAGAAAGCACCCCACACATAAACTTTCGCTGAGTGTTTTGGAACCCCCTTTTGTGAAACATCTGTTCCAGTCTTGTAAATGCTGTTATGATATTACGAAACATCTGGAAGGTAGTTTCATCTGAAAATATGATATTTTTCCAGTTCTGCCTTGTATAAGCAGTCACCCATTCTAAACGTTGTTTGCATTGCTTCATAATAAGTAAAGATACTGTTTGGGGGTGACTTGAGCAGTAACCAAGCTTATTAAACTCACGATTTACCGTTCGTACTGATATTTTAACCTTATTACTAAGCTTAGTGATGATTTCTTTACAGGTAAAGTATTGATTATTTTGAATAATTCTTCCTAGCACATGTCTATTTTGGGAAGTTAAAATTGTTAGTTGTTCAGAGCACGAAATAGGTCCAAGTTCATGATTTTTTTTTAGTTAGATAATATATTTGTATGTTGTAGAGAGCAGAACATTATTTAATTTTGCCAAAGTCAGGGCATCACAAATACCACAGTTTCAAAGCTCACTTACGGTCTTTCATCAGTTAGTAAGAGGTATTTTTTTCATTTTAGGATAAAAAAAAAGTGGGAAAATTAAATAGGGATGGGTTTTTTGATAGCTTGTTTTTAAGTTACACATATAAATAATCCATTATTAAAAGCTGATTTTGTTAGGAGTGCATGATTAGAAAATTTATATATAGCAGTTACATGTCATTAAATTCTCGTTATTTATGACGATCACTGTATATAAGGTTTAACCTTTGAAGATATGTACTTAATTAATATAAAGAAATATAAAAGAAAATAAAAAGAAAATAATATAAACAATATGCATGCTCTATGACCTTATGCTCCTAATTTGATTATATTAGCTTATAGTAATTAATTAGTAGTGTCTTGGTACTGTGACACATCATCAGAGATCAGAATTACAGTATACAGTATATGTGTCTAACAATTGTTTAGAAACATATTTCAAACTTGTAGGTCGTTAGGGATAGATCAGATACCTTCCAGGACGTCTGGGTCACCTGGCACAATGGGTCCTATAGTGCAGTTACAGGTCAAGATTGTTACACATTATTACACTTCTAATTTTATCAATTTTATCTTTAATTCTTTTACAAGTTTCTCTTTATTTTCTTTATAACTTTTTTATAATTTCTTTATCATTTCTCTTGTATATAAAATATATAATTATTCTATTTATATAAAAATAATAAATAATATAATTGATATACTAAATTATTAAGAGTAACAAATAATACAAATATGGAATCACATACCTCTTTCCCGTACATAACAGATTTCCTAAAAATTTCTTTTTTTGGAAAGTGACAGGACAAAAAGTAAAGGAAAGATGTCTAGCTAGCAACGAAACACCAAAGTTTCCAACACTCCTCCTACAACAGAACGCACACTAAGATATGAAAGAAGGGCAGGTAAAGACCTAGGTATCCCAGAGCACAACTGTTACAACCAAGAAACCTACACAACAACCACCCAGCACAATCACTAACAATAACCAACAAACAGTAAAAGAAACTTTGAGTATCAATACACAACCAAAAGAAATCCTCCAAGACAACCAACAATAGCAACAATAAAACACAGAACACTCCTTGCAACAAGGTCAAGAATCACTAACATCAACATTCTCATGGAGCGAAATAGTGGAAACACACCTTGCCACATCCAACAACACAAGCACACAAGTTGACAACCAAGAACTCGACACCACTAACAGCAAACCAATGTATGCCAGAATCGATGACACCGATGAAGAAATGGAAACTGAACAAAGAAACAATCCAGAGCAGAGATGGTTTACAATTGCAAAAGACAAAGGTAAAAAAACTGATAACCTCCAAGGCAAACCAAGACCAAGATCTCCATTTGACAGAGCAACCAGATATGGCAGAGAATGCTACAAGGTTGGCATCCCAGCAAATCTAGTCAAAGGAAAAACAATACATCAAAAACTAGAACATATCATCCTTGCTCTCAACTCTCCTGAAGGATTATTCACTGTGCGCAGTGAAGAAAAAAAAGAGAACATGAATATTATTGCCATTTTCACTGATCAACATGCAGCAGAACATGCCACAACCATAGTACTTCCAGAAATGAATAACAACAAGCTCGAACACATGGAAACTGGATGCCAAGAAATTAACAAGGCAAACTCCATTGTAGTATGGAATATTCCCTTGAACACAAAACTCATTGAAGTGAAACAGGCCTTCTCCAAATATGGCCAAATCCAAGGAATCACTATATAAATCCAACAATTTATGGCAATGTGCCACAATCACTTTTGAAGATCCAGAACACAAGGAAAAACTTGTTAGCAACAGAAGTATCCTTATCAAAGGAGACTCTGTAAGAATTAATGATGCAGAATGGACACTACAACAAATGAAACAGAGACACGAAATAGCAGCAAAATTGACAAACCTACCTCTCAACACAACAGCATGGGATATCAAAAACATCTTAACACAATGTAAAGGCTGCACGTGCTACATTCCCAGATCTGCAAACAGGGGATACAGATCCAAGAAATTAGCAGTTATTAGTTTTGAAACACAAGACGACTTACTAGCAGCAGTACTAACACAATACACCCTAGGAGAAACCATACTCTCTTTCACTCCAATCTCAACAAAGCTATGTGCAATATGTGATGGAATCTCACACCTGGCCAAAGATTGTCCAATCAAAGAAAAATGCCACCAATAGGACACCTATAATAAAAATCAAGCAACTAAGTTCGGAAACCTTTACAACAAATATAAATCAAAAAAACAGCAACAATATGCAACATCAGTAAATCCAGAACTCCAACAACCCCAAGAGCAGGAACATACACAAGAGCAGTCTCGCAAACAACCAGAACAGAATATAAAGACCCAGCAACTCTCGGAGACATAACCAACATTCTTAGAGAAATCCAACAACAACTAAATACCATCAGACACCAGGTCACAGAACTGGACAAACACATCATCAACTTAGAATACTACAACGAAGAGTACTATAAAACAATAGACAGTGAACAAACACCAGCCTCACCAGAATCATCATTCATATTCCAAACCAATCCTATGCAATCTACCTCAGAAGACAGCTTCGAAGACCTCAGAAGCACCCAAACGCAACTTTTTTTCTCAATTGAGGGAATAGAAAACAAAATGAACCAAATGCTCATCACAATAGATGCTATAGCCCAGACCCCAACAAAGAACAACACTAACAATCAATAAATATGGTGAATTCTCACAGCAACAATAACAACAACAATGAAGAACAATTGAACCTGACAAACAACCAACAAACTGACAATACCAACAACCCCTTTTAATACCATAACAACTCAAAACAATCTTAACATGGTCAGACTCAGAATCCAATCACAGTAATGAAAATACAACCACACCACAGACTATACAAACCAAAACCACCACTAACAAGCAATACAAACAAAAAACCACAGGAAGAACCAAGCAAGTCAATTTACTCAGAGCCAACGCAAATTGACAACACATTAAAAGACATAATTAGCACATGGAGCATCTCTACAATTAATACTAGAGGCCTCAAATCCAATACAGGAAAAGTAGCATTATGGACAGAATGGATCACTAAATCTAAAAGCGATATAATAGCTCTCACAGAAACAAATATTTCAAAAAACGAAGGAACTTTTATCCACTTTCCTAATTACCAAACCAACTGGAGTGAAACTAGTAATCAAAACAAAGGCTTCGGAGTAGCACTCCTGATCCAAAAAGACTTAGCAAGACACATCTTTAAAATTAAAACATGAAAAGACAGAATTATATGGATCGACCTTCTCTTCAAATTTAAAAGAAAAGTACAAATAATAGCAACATATATACCAGCATCATCACATCAAAAACATCACGAGTGCACCAAGAAATTATCAGAGATTCTAACACAAGCAACAGCATCACAAATGTATACAATAATACTTGGAAATTTCAACATGGTACAAACCCAAGCCGCAACATGTCCAACTCTAACTTCTCCAAACACAAACAATTTTCACCAACAGAAACAACCACATAATGGCTGTCAGCAAACCAATACATTGACACTTTCAGGGAAATTAACCCACACAACACACAGCATACATGGAAAAATCAGAACAATATCCGAAGCAGAATAGATCAAATCTGGATCACACCCTCTTCCCTTTGGATAGTCACCACAGCACAAATCGAAGAAATAAACAAAATAACCTATAAAACTGACCACAATCTCACCTATGCCACCATACAACTCTGGAATACAAACACAACCAAAGAAAACCATCTCAAAAAACAACCAAACAACAAATACAAATGGAAAGACTATGGTTCCGAAAATTGGAATCAAATAGAATCGAACAGAATCGCATGAGGTTCGGAACACTATTAAAAATGATAATAGGGTATACCCCACCTATTAAATTTAATATAAACTTGAGAATCAAATACAAAATCGAAATGAATTGTTAGGATCCTTAGGGAAGACACAACAGCAGAAAACTGGAAAAAATTCGACAACGAGATTCTCACAAACCTCAAACAACAATGGCCTAACACCTCTGAAAACACCATTACTATAGAAAAGAAATGGCACCTTATCAGGAACAACTTACTGAAAGTGGCAGCCAAATATATTAAGAAATACAAAGAAAAAAGGAGGAAACCAAAACCACCCAAGCTATCATCATATATCATTTGAAAAATTACCAAACTAAGAAATCTAACAAACTGGCTAGAGAAACAAGAAATCACAAAAGACATGTTTACTCTAAAAACCAATAACATTATCAAGAAAGTATAGCACAGACAAAACCTCAAAATTAACCCTATTCAAGATCTACAAAACAACGATGAAATACAAAAGTAAAAACAACTATTGGAGTTACATCTGCAGAACTACAAACAAGTCTTCAAAAAACTCTGCACAAACAAGTAAGAAGAAAGAATTAAAGAAAAAATTGAGCAAAGAAACAACTACTTCTGCACCAATAAAAAACAAATGATTTGAAACCTATTAGATGACCCCAAAAGAAGCATAAACCTTGACAAAATTATCACCCATACATCAGAGGAACAAATAATAACAGAACCCGGAAAAATCAAGGAAACAGTTAGAAATCACTTTCAACAATGGACCAAAAAACGGAATACAAAACCTTTCGACAATAACAAATGGAATAAAGAACTACAACCCAAAGCATATATCATTAGCAAATGGTATGAACAGATACTCACAACAATAATGACAGAAGAAATTCAAAAAACCTTAAGAAGCAGAACATCCAAATCGGCACCCGGACCCACAGGCATTCCATATATTGTACTGAAGAAACTGAGTACAGAAACCCTCACTTACATAGCTGACCTCTTTATCAAAATCCTTCAGAAAGGACACCTACCACTCGAATGGAAAATGAGAAATATCTATCCAATCCCCAAGCCCAAACTATGGAAAAACGATATTAACATCACAAGACCAATAACACTCCTGGAGACAACAAGAAAAATATTCACAAAAACAATCACAGATAGACTTGCAACAACCTTCAGCAATCACAATATCCTATCACCACACAACTGGGCAGCCCTTCCTGAATGCAGCACTCAAGAACCAATTCAAATCTTAAGAGCAATACAAGATAATGCAATACAAAACCAAAAACAAGCATAGATTCTTAGCCTAGACATGGCAAAAGCATATGACTCAGTTAATATTCAAAGTTTTATTATAGCCATGGAAAGAACCAAAATCCCAAAAAAAATAATTAATATTATAACAAACATGTGTGATAACAGACAAAACCAAGTAATCACACCATTCGGATCAACAATGCCATATATGGTAGAAGATGGAATAGACCAAGGAGACACAATCTCACCACTTCTATGGAGAATATTCTATGATCCACTAATTATACAACTAGCAGAAAACACACAAGGATACACCCTAACTGCCAGACAATGGAGCGAACCAACATCCCCACCCAAAATAATCAAGCAAAACATCTTATGCACAGCCTTTATGGATGATACAACCCTAACTACACAAAGTCAGGAAGACCTTTAAAAACTCTGTGACATCTGCACAGAATATTTCAATAGCAATGACATCAATATCAATGGTACAAAATCCAGCTTAATAATCCTAAACAACAAAAAACCAACAGAAAAGCACATAACAATACAAAACCAACAAATCACAGCCCTTAAGCCAAACCAAGTGACCAGAATACTTGAAATACACATGGAAGGAGCAGCAACCAAAATATATAAAACATATCTAATCTTCACTAAAACAATCAAATTTGCCAACACAATTAAATGGAAAACAATAACTGACAAACAATTAAGATATCTACACAACCAGGTCTGGACACCCTCAGTAAACTACCTCCTGACAGATCTAATTGTTTCCGAAGCAACATGTAACAAAATAATGAGTCACCTCAACAGAACATACAAACACAAACTCAAGTTTGCACATACAAGTCCGAATACCATACTCTTGAACCCAATGGAATATGGCTTCTTTCATATATGGAATTGCCAAATCCTCCAACACATTACCAATTGGTCCAAATTAACCAACAACACAAAGGTAATTGGAAAATTACGAACATGAGACTGCAAGAAATCCAAAACATATACTGGTCAACAAATCCAATAATGAGCATTCATTTCCAGACACCAATACTTCCTATAGGCAAAGACTTCTCACATGATCGAATATTTTTGCTGAGACAACAGGGCTTCACAGAAACAACACAAATCCTTCAAATTATTAAAAAATCGGATACAACTCTACAAGAAGTCATGGGCGAAACATGGTACAACAAACACAGAAAACAATTAGCAAAAAATCAAATAATGTTTATAAATCAAATTACCGATTACACTGGCACAAGACTGGCAACATGGGTAGAGATCACATATCCCAATAAAAAACCCAACAGGAAAAAACCAAAATGGTTCACAGAATTACAAGCAGAAAAAAGAATCTATCAAATAATCGAAGAAAGAAGAACCAAAAATACAGCTCAATCCACACTGACACAGTTGGCAATCGAAACCAATAAAAAAGATATAAAGTGGATAGCAATCCAAATAAACAACCAAAGTATAATAGGAAGGAAAAAAGCAATTACAGGCAACACAGCCAAACTACAACATTACACAAGAATTAACAACCTCTCACCTCTTAAAGAATGCACAGGATGCACCTTAAACATCCAAGGGAAAGAAGGAGAATGCATCTTTCAATGAAATCTTAACAGCATAATCAACATAGCAGTACACAAAAGCAAAAAAAGTTCGAGACTCAATACAGATACTAACCTGTGCCACAGAAGCAGGACAACACCAACAAGTATGCAAAAAATGCTCAATGACACCTTCTCATACCATAATCTTCCAGCTCTACCATGAATATCACAAGACACACTTCAAATGAACATACATACAATCAAAAAATGGATAACAACATCCATGACAATTCTGAAGCAACTGGCCACAATCAGACACAAGATAGGAAACAAGAAAACAATTATAGTCTTTACCGATGAATTTATAAACACAGACAAAAGAATGGATTTTGGATGGACATACCACAGATAGAGAATACTAGCTTTCAAGAAAGAGTTGAAAACTTCTCTTCATCAACAAGAGCAAAACTGGCAGCAATAGCATCCTTTCTCACAACAGCTCCAGCAGGCAGCACAGTTACTATTTGCAATGACAGTCAAGCTGCTTTAAATGCAATTCAGAAAACACAAAACGACCATACACAAATTCGAACCTTGAAAAACCAAAACATAATCAACACAATCATATATATTCTAGACTCCCAAAAAATAAAATTTATAGGGAAAAAGATCAAAGCACACAATCAGGACCCTGATAATGACAAAGCAGACCAATTAGCCAAAGACGCAACCAACCAAATGGCAGATTCAATTCTCAACTTCCTAGCCATCAGACATGAGAAACAAACATGGACACAAGAGTGGAATGGACAAGTACTGGAAAACACAATTCCAGTAACCTGCAAAAACATTACAAGAATCAAACACATCTTAAGCTGGAGGATGCTGAAATGCAATCTAATTACAATCGACAACCATAACACAAGAGATATTATCAATTGGGCAGAAACTCTTCAGAAAAAACATCCATCCAAAATTACCACAGGACCCACCAACCACAAAGATCATACAACAAGATCCTTCAGGTTCAAACTATGGAATTTAGAACTACCTACAAAAGACAAACTCCACGAAAGATCCTCAGAGACCTATACAGATGAAACATGCATTCTCTGCAATGAAGAAATAGAATCCAAAACGCATTGCATGAGATGCAAAAACAATGGCAAAAGCATCTTCAAAATACTAAACCAGATAATCAATGAAGAAGTCTGCAGCAGAACTACAACCTATCCAAAACATAAATTGAACAAAGAAATTCAACAACACCAAAGCACATGGACACAAGAAATCAAAAACTATGTCGCTAGAGGTGCAATAACCAAACCGATAATTCAAACAATTAAAAAATATACAGAAAAAGACAAACAACAAGAAATGATACATAGCATACTAGACAGATTTTTAAAAGAACTACATCAAAAATAGATAAACAGATGTGAACAATTTATCAAATGGGAAGAAGAAAACAATATCAGCAGACAAAAAAAAAGGAGATGGTCACTGGGAAAAGAGAAAAAACATTAATAGGGAAAACCTTTATACCAGGACTTAACAAATTTATAAAACAATCAAGCTACGATTGGATTAATTGGAACACAATATACTCTTTTAACACAATTTTGAAATAGGATTGATAGAGCCTTGGCACATTAGCTAAGTATGTTAATATTTGGCAATAAGCCGCACGGTAGGAGAAATTCTTAGTGAGTTTTATTTTGAAAACAAGAGTGGAAAATTTGTATAAAATAAATTTGTAATAAAACAAGGTGTAAGTTATCTGTATTAAAAAAAAAAAAAAATACAAAATATGGAATAATTAATGAAATACTAATTTGTAATATGTTTTTCGATTCTTCATATTTATAACTTGGAAATTATTACTTAATTATATGATATAATAATATATTTTTGATTAAATACTATAAACATTTAACTGAAATCTTTAATTATAAAAACTGTGATAACTGAAACTTTTTTTTGGGTTTTAAGCAAAATTGTTCAACAAATAAAATACTATAGGTCTATTATTAGTAAATTAATATGTTAGATCTATTTTTGATATGAAATTTTCTATTTTGAAAAGGTTAAACTTTTAAGTTTAACAATAATTACTAAAAAAGTATCAATATTAAAAAAAAAAGAAAATTGTTAATAAAAAATTCTTTTAATAAAATCAACTATATATATTTTATTTATTTTTAATAATATAAATTTAAAATTAGCAAATAATTTGTTATTTTTTAATTTTACAATATATTTATAATTCATATATTTATTTTTTTTATAAATATAAAAATTGAAACTAAATATAATAACAATTTTAAATTTTAAATTTTAAATTCTAAAAATTTTATTATTCTCATATTATTATGTATATATATCTTTCAAAAGATTAAGTCATATATATATATATGTATAATAGTTTATTTATTTATTTATTTATAAAAGATTATAATATTGAAAATATATTTAAGAATATTATTTTAATCTTTAATATAATTAATTAATAATTTTACAACCATAAAATTATCTTGTTTATAGCTAAAAGTCTTTAATAAAAGAATTTTAATCTGGATTTTTATAATAAAACATAATTTATAAAGATTACAACTAATAGAGTAATATATAATAATCAAGGTTCTAGTTACTCTTATAAACAAGTTAGTAATAATAAGAAAGTTTTTTGCTTTTTTTTCAACAATATAGATTTATTATATAAAATTAAATAATAATATCTATAAAATTTTTTAACATTACTTATATTTAATCAATTTGTTTAACAAATTACTATTTTGTGTTTAGACACTTTTTTTATACTACTTCTTTGTTTTATATTTAAGCAGAATCTTATTTAAATACTTTAACAATATAACTTTGTATATAAAATACTTTGTAAAGTGTAACTGTCTTTTTTTATAACTTGAATCCAATTTGGTTAACCTAAAACAATTTCAAAAAAGATTAAAAAGATCAATTCTAGGTGTATTGAATAAAGATTAATCTTAGCTATTAATATCTAATTAGAAAAGCAATTATTTAATTATTTGAGCAAATTATTCAACTAAAGTCCAAAACAAAACAACACTTTGCCTATTATACTATATATCAAGCTATATTTAAAAGTTAATATATTAATTCTGATTCTAATTTAAAGATTAATCTATTGTTATATATTATATTTTTTTTAGAAAAAAAATAAAGATAAAGAACTAGTAATAGAGAAATATCTTATTTAAAAGAATCAATATAATATGCTAAAGTTTCTAAGGTATATTAAAATTAGTATAATTCTAAGGTTTATAAAATCAAGTAAAAGAAGCAATAATAATTTGTTTTAATAAAAGTTAATTTATTTATTTAATAAATAAAAGTTAATAAAAAGAAATATTATATTTATCAGAACAGTCATCTGTATATTATAACTGTAATTGATAAGTTTGTTACTAAAAAAAGTTTGGATTCATATAATGATAGCAAATGTTTTATTTATAGTAAGATGAAATTAATGTTGGCCAAAAGATTTTTTAACTAGATTTTTTTATTTAATTTTTTTTTATATATTCTTATATACTTATTTTATAATAAAAATAATAAATACAAATTAAGAAAAAATTTTATAATGAAGCAATTGTTATTTTGATTTTATACTACTCTTATTGCATAATTTTATTATTTGATCCTATAGTGCCATTATCAATTCTTATATGATCTGGTTATGTGACAATTATTGTAATTGTATTGCGATTCTACTTTCTTTTAACATTTCTTTTTCTTCAAGTTACACTAGTTTTTATTATGCTCACTGTGTTTGATACTAATGTTTTCTTTCCAATATCATAAGAAATTTAGAATTCAGTATGAAATGTATTACTTTTTCTTGTGTTATAATATATTAATATAGAAACAAATGTTTTGGCAAAGATAAAAAAGTAAAATAAATAAGTAAAATAAAAAATATTCTAAAGAAACAATAGTATAAAAAGTATAGTACTAAACAATAAAAAAAAGTAATAATATAAAGATTATTCTAGAATAAGCAGTAATTCAAGAGTAAATATTAATAAAATCCAATAAAAATAATGAAAATCTTTGGATGAAATTAATTATAATACTATATATAGTAGCTACAGCATTATCATATAATTAGATAATAAATATCTTTAATTAAAAAAAATTGCAAAAAATTCTGTGCCATCCTGTATACGATAGTTGTCAATTTGATACTGGTGCTTCAATTATGAACTTTTTTTTATTTTTCCGATACATTCTCCGCATGCAAATGCACGCAAATCCATAATTTTTACATTATATTTCATAGACTAATTGTGACTGCGAATGCAAGAAATAATTATTTTTATTCAATGGAGCAAATGTGAACAACTAAGGAAATATGTGACATAGTAGTCCACCATAGAAAATAGGTAAGTATATGTTGTCGTGGGTAAAAAGTGAGATTAGTGTTACTTGTGAGTAACGGTGGGAAATTAAAGTAAGAATTTCTAGAATAACGTAAACATGTAAACAACAGGTGTATGTATAAATACTGTACATATCAATCAGTAGCATGTAGACAAATTAAGTTTACTTTAAAGATTAATAAATTAACGTTTAAGGGGATAACTCTTACCTTGTATTCAATGTTTCCGAGGTCTTGTATAAAGGAATTGGCATTGGAAGGGTTCTAAGAAAGTCGGTAGAGAAGTTAAAGTGAAGACCAGCTAAATCGAAGATACGCCTCAAGAATTAAAGGAAAAACTTACCTTATTGTTAAATAACCGACCGATCGTAGCAAAGATTAACGATCGACTTTCCGGATAGCCCATGATAATATTTATCACATGAGAAATTTATAAAGCGTGTTAGGTCACGAATACTGTAGTTGTTTGGGGGTGCTCAAGAATATAGTAGCTGCTCACTCTAACTATCAATTTCACCACTTTCGAATTACACAGTAGATACATGTAAAAAATAATTCTGCGAACTTCTATGCATTAGTTGTGGCACAATTCGGTTTAAAGTAATGTACTTGTTCTATTATGAATATCAACTGGTTGGACATTTTTGGCCGGGAGAGTACTTGTATACGTAGTTATCATTACTATTATGGATATAATAAGATCCTTTCCATTATGAACGAGGCGTATCGGAGTTTTCACAAATTGATAACAAATAAGGTTTTATAATTATTGCCTCCTTTCTATTTAAACCCCGAATTGTCGTCTGAAATTATTTTGCATCAATGGAAACGAAAACTATAGTTCTTTTTGGACTTTCTGGACATGGCAAGTCTTCTATAGCTAATATGCTAGTTTATGGCAATATTCCTAATGACCCGAAAAATATCTTTCCAGTTAATGATTCAGCAATCGGAGAAGATATTGGTGATATTGGAATACAATGTGCCCTCTCCGAAATAGGAAATTATGTTGTATATGATACTGCCGGTTTAGGTGAGACAGATTCGAGCAAATATCCGCATAACGATGTCGTCAGAAAATTACGAAGTTATTTCTCGGAGACCCAGATATCGCTCAACTATATATGTTATATTAAAAAGCAGGGTAGAAATCAAAACGAAGATATCAGAGCGTTCGAAATCTTCAAAGAAATTTTTAAGGGAGGCGAGCGCAATTTTATTATCATAATTACCCATAGTTCACAAGAATGGGTCAATGAAAATAAAAAAGCATTGAAAAAAGTTTTTGGGAATTACGATTATATTAAATTTATTGGAGTCGACTTCCCCTTTGATAGAAATAGTGATAATGAATCAATGAGAATTCAAAGGGAAACAAGTAAAAATCATTTACTTAGTAATTTATCATTTTTAGATTACAAAGGAATTAGTGTTATGAACAATAGTCTTTTCCAATTAAGAGAGGAAGGAGTTGCAAAAGTTGTGAGTTTAGTGCCAGTAGTTGGTACAACGTATAATATTATCGCTTCTGGTATATATTATGCAGTAGGAAAGCCAACAACTGCAAAAAAGCGAATTTCAGATGGTAGTAAAAGTTTACTTAGTGATTTAGCTCTTGTAGGTACTCTTGCTAAAATAATCAAGAAATAATAAAATAACAATAACTTATACTTCTTCCCTTTCGCGAAGCTAATAAATGAGTCAGAAATTCTGTAAGAAAAAACAAGCGTTAATTTGCAAACCCAGAAGTTTCTTCACATAGTAATCGAAAATATATACACCTTTATTGTATAATGTCTTTTCCTCCAATATTTTTACTGATACTACTTCGTACTGGAGTTAGCTCTAGATTCGGAAATAATGTGTTACCATTCAGAAAAATTATAAGGCTTTGAGTGGAAAAATTTTAATACAATTTATCTGATCTTTACAGTACTTCTATTACCGTTAAAAAGTTTAAAGATCTTTATCGCCTTTTCATTCCTTTTTCTAAGATTAACCTCGCTAATTTATCCTGATTAGGAAACTGATCTACTATTTAAATACTGTAGTCAGATGAATATACGTTATTTCCTATTACTGTAGCGCAAGTGGAGTGCGTATATTTTTTGAATAATGGTGATCGACTAATATTTAAAAGGCATTATACTGTATTTTACGACACTGAATAAATAAAAAGGTGCCAAACTTCGAGATCGTCCACAAATAATAAATCAGGAATCTTCGATTACTGTACTCGGGTTGGAAGTATGGTTAAAGTGTGTTGATAATGGATACCAATGTAAAGAAAAAATTTACAAGTACACAATATTTCAACAAATTTCGCATGCATTTTTGGGAAAGACCTGAGGACGATTTTGATAGAATCCGTAATATAAATAGTTCTAACCGTAGACGACGTAGAGTTGGAGGATAATACACCTGCACCATCTATTGTACAGTATTGAGGAAGTTGGGCAGGAATTAAGTCAATGATCGCCAGATATTCGAAGAAGTCGAAGAACATCCGTTGATAGTCAAAGAAGTCGAAAACGGTCAGTATCTCCTCTCGTAATTCATCTTTAATAATTGTAGATGCCGATGTGCGCAATGCTGACATGGTAAATAATAATGTGAGAAATACGAACCATCCTCTTATATTGATGCTACAAGTATTCAACAATCACCTGCTAATGTAAAAAGAATTAGAATTCGTTCGCAGAAGGCACTTACATAATAGTTATTTATTTCATCCGGCCCATGTAAAATTTATGTAAACTTAAATAATTAGGCCACATAAGCGGCTTTGCGGTCATACTACAAGCAAATATTATGTATATATTTCATCCGGTTCCACTGACTATATCAGAACAGTCGAAGAGTATGAGATCAGTACATATAACCATAAGTATCACCCAATTACATTAAAAATAGCAATTCCTTTATTAAAGTAATACTATTATTGCACAGAGTGCACGCTTTGCGTGTTACATATGTTGAATCACTAGTTTCGTAACATATACCGCATTATACATTGTAAAAAACCGGTAAGACACTCGGAAAACAATATTGCCTTTTCATGGAAGAGTGTCTGGTTTAGTCTATCCCCACAAGTGTATACAGTAGCTAGAATATCTCTACAAATTTTTATCCGGGTGACGTAAGTCGTTCTTTGAAGCAGATAATATTTGCTAAACGACTCTTGTGATGGATTACCTCTTCCGACAGTTCTATACGGGAGCTGTGTAGCTTAGACTTATGGAAATCTTACTTAGTCTGTTGCATACTCCATATTCCTCTCTCATTTGCTTCACAAAGTGATTACGTCGCCTCTTGGATTTATAATTATTTTTATAGCTTCTTTTATCCACAGCCGAATTACGACAATGGTATTTATAATGCGCATCTATGCTACAATTTTTATGACTTCTATTGCCCACAGCTAAATTACGACACCTGTAACAAGTAACTAGATGACAATTTTTTATTGATGTTCTAGGAATTGTAGATTCCATTGATCAATATTCTCAAGAGAGTTACCGAACGAAATGTGGAAGATGGAAGCAAAATTATCTTTAATTGTGATATCAGAATAAGAGAAATTATGGTAATTCCAACTTTCTGGTTAAACCAAGAAAGCTTAGAATGGTTTAAAGCCCCAAAAACATCTCCTCCATCTATGGAGACCCTTAACAAATATAATGAAAAAAGCCTTTGCTGCCTATTGACCTAAGTCGTCAAACACCACATGATTTATTAATATTATCAATATTGCATTATTAGTGAAATTAGCATTATTTTGATCATTTTGATTATTTGCTAATTTTGATTATTTTTTATTTTAATAATAATGAGAGTAATTATTTTTGAAGGTGACAAAAATGGCTAGATATAATTTTTGAACTCAACTTTTAAACAATACATATATAATATAAATTTTAGGATCACGCCAGAAAAATTTCCAGTCTGCATTCAAAAATAATTACTCATGTAAATAGAAAACCATATACAGCATATCGTTAAGGCAAAGGTTCAAGATAAATTTGACTTTTTTATCTTTATTTAAATTTATATCTGAATTTTAGTCTCTATTAGAATTGTCCATAGTTTGGATTGGTTGTTTCAATAACTATAATATAAGTTTAGAAATAGTTTAAGTAGTTGTTTGCAATTGCAATTGGTTTGGTTTGTTATATTTTGTTATATAAGTATAAACACTAAGATAGTATAAAAAATTAAAGTGTCTTTTATTTTGTTTTAGAGAATCAAATCAAATACTATATTTTTTAAGCCTTATAAGCCAAATTTCATAACTAAAAGAATTAATTACTTTTTATACCATTAATTATTAAAGATAATTTTAAACAACAAAACCATATTATCTATTAAAATATAACAGAAAAAATTATTAAATTTATTTATAAAAATATAATTTGTTATTATAAATATTCAATACAAATATTATGTTATAAAGAATCCCCTTTAAAAAAAAAGGTTAATGCTTTGTTAACTATATTATAAGTAAAATATTATTATTTTATTTTGTATAATTTACTTCTTTTTTTTTGGTTAAATGTACTATATGTGCAGTTTTTATTAATCATTATAATTATATATATATTATATATAAACAGTCCACTAGTTATACTAATATTAACTAGCACATTTAATCCTGCATACAGTATCTGATCATATTAACTTATATCTCAAATAAGTCAGCATACAGATAGAAGTCAAAAGAGTAGAAATTCTACCACCAATTTTAAACTATCCAATCTTGAATTCTAATAGCCAAAAAGCTTCTTAATATTATACTTTAACTTTCTTTAAGTTTCTTATTCCATTCATAATTGCAGCTCAATACAAATTATATATTTAAAAGTTAAGAATATACACTTTCTAGTAAATACTTCAAAAGTTGTTTCTATAGTTTATATATACTATCAAATCTAAAGGCTTAATTATCAATCAAATATATATAACTCTTAAATCTTTCAATAGACACTCTATAGATTCTTGGTTGGCTTAAGCTATAAAATCTAAGAGTATAAATATCAAGTAAGATATAATTTTTATATATTGTAACTTTTACAAGCCACTTTGAAAGAACATATATAATTGTTCTACTATTAATCTTTCTCAAAGTTATCTAATCTGAAGAAAGTGTATTATAGAGTCTGCCATGTTAGAATAAATGAACATATTTATAATTAGACCAAAAGCTTTTTCTTATATAACTTTTTTTTTTAATCTTGTTTCAATTTATAATCATTAAGAAAAATTAAAGGTTTTATATTTATATAACTTAATTAAGTAAGAATTAAATTCAAATATCTTGAGGTCAAGTATATAGAAAAACTAATAGACCTATATATGTACAAGCTTTATTAATATGTTTTGTCCTCTATAGGTATTGACCTAAAAACATATATAAATCTAAGAGTACTACTTACTGTACTATAGATTCATGAATCTTATTTTGTATAATTTACAAATTAATAATATAATAAAAAAATTTAATAAGATATTATATAATTATCTAATTTAATTAGAAAGCAAAATAACAAATTAAAATACAATAATTTAATTAATATTTACTTGTTTATTAAATTACAAAACAAGTTACTATTTAATAAACTGATTTTTTTTAATATATTGATATGATGTCTACTTAAGTTATTTACTTTAATAAGTTTAAAATCATTAACAATATATTTATTCAAAAAATTAATAATATATTTATACAAATTTATATAATATAAAAACAAGTTTATAAACAAATAAAATAAAGTTAAATTAAGTGAAAAGCATATATAATTAAATAATAAATCAAATAATAAGATATAAAATTAAAAATAATTCTTGTTTTTTTTAAAGATGTTTTCCCAATAAGTAAATATAATTTCTTTATTTTGATTTGTATATAACAAGATATGTATTGTTAAAAAAAACAACATCTCTTTCATTATTTTAGAAAAGTTAAATACTAGCTTGCCTACTTATCAATATCTAACTAATATCATAAAAAAATTCAAAATCAATATTAATATGCTAAGTAAGGCTGAGTAGCAGCTATGCCTATCATTCTAGAAAATTTTACAAATTCTTTTGATTTTTTAAATGTAAAAAAATTAAAATTAAAAATAAAAGTAACTATAACTAAAACTAAATCAAATATACTATAAGATTTATGCATGTAACAAACGAACCCTCTGGTGGGCTCGTGGTTTCAACTTTTTGTTCTTCTAGATATTATATATAATAGAGTGCATATGATATTGTTTGTTGTTATGGTTATTGGTAGTGAATTAGTTATTGTTGTTATTGTGATTATTGTTGTGGTACAAAACTGGTTTGAGCTTGTTTGGTTTTTGCTTTGATTATTAGACAAAATCTGATTAGATAATTGAAGAGTGCTGATCATTTGGAGGGGGTAAACTGATTTTGGTTTTTGAGATGAGAAATTTTTGGAGATTAAAGATAACACAGCAAATATTGCTATGGAAATATTGTATATAAAAGTTAACTTAAAACAAATAGTAAACCTATTAACTCTGTTTGAGTGTGTATTTTGGAAAGTATTTGGTTTAGTGAGTATAATAGTAATAATGTAAATGATTTTTATGATAGAATAAAAATAAAAAGAGATACAAGAGAACTGAAGAAAGAAGAACTGTCATAGGCCTTTCCTTATGCAACCGAAGAATAAGAAAAACTTCCAAACTTGAGTAGACTTTGACCAAAAATCTCACTGTACTGTATAAGTTGTCTTGAAAATTCTTGAGCTTTTGAGTTGAGACTCAATTGCGACAAAGAGAGTAAACCATTTTTTCTTACTTAAAATTACTATAAAAAAATTTTTTTAACAAAACAGATGTGATCAAGAGAGAGTTTTTTTTTTTTATAATTCTTATTTTTATATACAACAAATAAATACTTTAAATATTAAATTCTATTTAATTAAAAAAGTTATATTATATATATTGTGAACGTGATTTTCGGCGAGTCTATCGCTTCTTGGACCAGCACTCGCGTAACATTCAAGTGGGTAGGTTTCTTTAGTCAAGGCATGTGATTTGACTTGGCCGGGTTTTCTTTTAACTAATGTTCCTCTTGTTCCTCACCCTTGTGCTTTTACTGATAATCTTTTGCCACCGTTCCTTCGCGGCCCTTCGGATTATTTTCTTTTCAAGCTAGCAGTACTAAACGAGGTAAGTTTATTAATTGGAAATTCCCTTCTTTGGCGTCATCGATCGCACTACTAATTTAGCAATTTTTAATTAGTTGTCTCACTATAAAGCGCGATACTTTTTGGATGTTCCATTTTTCTTGTTTTATTTTTTTAGTTCGTTTTTTCGCTCACTTCTTTTATATGAGTACATTGTTCTTTTATAACCTAATGCTATGCTAGAATAGACTATCGCTGACGTCATGGGTTTAGACTTTTTAAGCTTACTAATAAACTATCGTCTAAACTACTTTATTTTCAACATCACATATCTGGGTTTTAAACACGCGACGCGCGAATCGCGTTACGCATCCATCCCTCATTATACCTTTTCCATTTACAATATATAAGTTATAAAAAATTGTTTTTTTTTTTTTGCGAGGCACTTCTCAAATTGTGATTTTTATTAATTGTTGATTTGATTTTTATAAAAATAACTAAGTATAAAAATTTACAACAATAGTAATACATTGAGATATGTTACTATAAATATCGACCTGTTAATAAATAAATATATTCTATAAAAACCATAATTGGAAAAATTTTAGAAGTAACTATTTATTAAATTAGGGGTTAGCACCTCTCTAATAATTTAATTTTTCATCCAGATCTAATGAAAATAAGTTTTCAGTTAATAAGATACAATTAAGAAAAATATTTAGAAACAAAGTGTTAGATTAAGGAGTATAGTTGATGTTAATGCTATTTACTGATATTGTGTTAGTGGTTGAGTTTTTTTTTGTTGAGTCAAGTTTGGTTGACCTTGTTTTTAATGTTATTTTTGTTTTTTTTTTGTTGTGTCATAATATCAAGAATTTTTTTCTGAGAGATTATGTTGTTATTTCTGGATTTTCATATGTTATTGTATATTAGTTTGAGAAGTTTGTTTAAAATTTGTATATGTTTGAAGATTGGAATAGATTTTTAATTTGAAATTAGAGCTGAAAAGAAAATTGAACCAGTAGCAATTTGTATTATATTTTAAATATTATTGAAATATTGTAGTTTATATTCAGGAAAGTTGTTAATTAGTTTATTGATAATTTGTTGTGTTGAGAGTATAATTGTTTTTAATATATTGTTATTAATAGGACAGTTCCAAATATAATCGATAGTTTCTTCTAAGCTGTTGCAGTGTGAATAAAGATTATTTAGATAAAGACTGGATTTGATAGTATGAAGGTGAGATTTAGTAGAAAGACTATAAAAGATAATTTTAAGATGAAAGTTATAGATGGCTAATTCTGAGGTGTTGGTGATCTTAATACTGATTTAATAAATTTGAGAGTATAAGAAAAATTTTAGAAATTAGGTTGAAAGATTGTTTAAAGTCTTTTTGAGTTTAAAATATTAAAAGTTTTAAAAAAATGATAAAACTTTTTGATATATTTCTGGATAGAAAGGAGTGGTGAGCCAGAATAATTAGTTAAAGTGTATTGTCATATATCGTTTCTACCTTAAGAGAAAGATAAAGACAGAGAACTAGTAGCAGGGAGGCACTTTAGATGGACAGGACCAATGTGGTATGCTAAAGTTCC
>CAJVPV010000146.1:0-27597 GCA_910591835.1 Acaulospora morrowiae
AAGATATATTGAATATTCTCAGTGTGGAGGCCACATCTAGGACAATAAGGGTCTGGATATTGTTCAGGGTACAATTCATGGAGGTTTTTTTTTGTGGGAAGTATTCTTGACAGTAATTTGATTCTAAAGACAATAAGGTTGCTGTATTTGTTGGATTTGATATTTCTAATATCCCTGTTGGATTTGCTGATGATTTTGAAGCTATAAGAGTTGTGAAAGAAATTAAATGTTTTTAAAATTGATGTGCTTTCACAGATTATATAGGTTTTGGTAATGTTTAAGATCTTCTTATATCATTTGACACTGCTGCCAAGTTGTTGATTATTAATTAGTGGGCTTTCTGGAAAGTGAAGTATTGAATTGTTCCACTGAATGGAGTTACTAGATTTTGGATTGGACTTTGGTTTGGCATATGTAATTTGAATTGATTTGTCTTTAATTAGTTGATTAATTCTCAAGGTTATTGGTGTGAAGTTAATCTTGGTCATTCTTCTTGAGTAACTGGAAGTACTTTGAAGTATTTTTCTGTTATTTCTGATTTCTATTGTGCTGTTTAGCGAACACCAGTGGAGAATATCAAAGAGGACGTGCAAAAGGTTACCTGATAGGTGGCCTGGATTGGTTAAGTCAATTCCAAAGTCATTTGTGATGACTTTACCTTGGTGGAGTTGAAGGTGGTAGTATTGGTAAAATCCAATACTTTGAAGTGTTAAGGTGGAAGGAAAGGTTAGAAAATTGTCAACAAATTGAAGAATGCTTTCGTCTCTTTAAGGTGTATTGAATAGTTCATTGATTATGTTGCTTAAGCGATATTTGGTTGGTTTATTAGGATTGGACAGTACCCACAAGGACGATGCAGATGTGCTTGTAAAGGTTATCGTGCAGAGGCCTGCAATAAGAGTTTCTATTGAACATCCTTTACATCTGGATAAGTTGTTATTTGGTTCTACTATATAGTGTTTTTCTTTGAGATTAGTTCTCTTGCATATATTGTAATGTCTCTTGTATGTTTTGACACAACAACTGAGGCTATATATATATCAGAAGGATGGTTTGGGGTTGGGTATTGGGCCATGGGAGCCAAAGAGATCAGCTGGATTGCAAAAGTCCTTGAACCAACTGGGTTCATATTCATATTGTACTATGCCCATATGTAAAATAAGCTGAAACCATGTGAGTTTTTCATTGCTGTTGTACTTTAGAAGTTGATTAATGAATTTAATGTTGAGAGCATTGGCTGTATTGATTGCTATGGTTCTTTTATTGGATTGTAATTTGTTGAACAGCAGGCCAATTGAATTCTCAGCATTGTTATAATGTGTTGCACAATTGGAAGGACATATCTGAATTTTGATATCTTTTGCAATTTTGGCTGTATAAATTATCCAGTTGTCTTGATTAAACTTTTCTGGATTGCAGACTGGACAAAACCAGATTGCTTCATTCTTTTGAATTGACTATAGTTCTTGGAGTAAATACTTTCTGATGGTTGGTATGAAGAGTTTAGATATAGGATTTCCGATTAAGAAGAATCTTTGCCTTTCTTCAAGGAATATAATATTAAGACCACAATGGCTCACAAGAATCACATTCAAACACCTGGAAATAATTCTATATGCTGATTTAATGAGTTTGCTCACTTTAGTTTGGAGTTGACTAAGCATAGTCTTATTGAGATAAGATGAGGTGAGGAAATATTTGAACTTTCCCATGATAACCCAGTCACATATCGGTTGTTTAATTTCTCCTTTTCAATTGTGTTTGGATAATTCTTTTGTGAGCATATCAATGATCTGAGAAAAGGCTTTTCTGTTGGTTTTGAGAGATTTTCTGGAAGAAATAAGCATGCCTAAGTATTTTACACTTTTATAAGGCTTTAGAATCTAAACTGGTAAATTGTTGAATTTGATGGTACTGCTGAGACCATGTCTGATTTTAATGTTTAAGATTATTTTTGTTTTTTCCTTATTATATGTAATGTTGTTCATTTGGAAGAATTGATTTGCTGTTGAGAGGAGGTTTTTCAATCTTTGTTTGCTATCAGCGATGAGGGCCAAATCGTCCATGTATGCCAAGGCATTGGGAGCAATGTAGCTTTGAGTGAACTGGTGATGGGATAGTTTGGTAATTAAAGAATCATAAAATATAACCCAAATAATGGGTGATAATGTCTCGCTTTGTTCGACCCCATTATTTACTTTGAAAGAGTTTGTTGCTTCAAATGGTGTGTTTACGAAAACTTCTCTGTTACTGAGAAGATTGATGAATAGGTTGATAATGGTTTCAGAACAGTTGATTCTTTCAAAAGATTTTTTGATGGATGGAATGAGGGCTAAGTCAAACGCCTTTGCAATATCTAGAGATACAAACCAAAATTCTTTATTGTTTGCATTGGCTGCATTCAGGACAGAATTTACTATTGTTAGTGATTTTATAGTGCTTTGATTGGGAAGGCTGGCAAAATTGAACTCTGATAAAATGTTATTTGATTTGAGAGTTTTGATTAGTCTCCTGTTAATTATACCAATGAATACTTTCCTAATAGAATCGATGAGAAAGATAGGTCTTGTGTCATTAAGTTTGTGACTCCAGATGAGTTTTTTAGGAATGAAAGTAATGGTTATCTGTTTCCATAAAGCTGGAATAGTGGAGGATAATATGATTTGATTAAAGATATGGGATAAATGTATTACCATTTTTTTGTCCATTAATTTAATAATGTCATAGCTGACCCCAGATTTCCCGGGAGCTTTGTTTTTGGGCAGTTTGTTGATAGCTTTTTGGACTATTACTTAATCGAGTAGTTGCATTATGTCATCATAGATATTTTGATTGATTGTTTTGATGAAATATTCCTTATGCAATTGGAAAACTGGTCTAGATCGAAGTTTCTCTCCTGCAGAATATTTTTGAAGTATTTGTTAATAATATCTTGTATAAGGTCTGAATCATTTTCAATTTGTTCTCTGTTATTATAAATTTTATATAAGTCCAGCTTGGGCTTAATTGAACCCAATGCTTTTTGGATATATTTTTTTGGCTTGTTGTAAAAGTTTTCGATCATATTTTCAAAGTTTGATCTATACTTGTCTAACATTTCTTGTTGGGATTGAAGCAATGCTTTTTTGATTAAAAGCTTCTTGAGTTTCTGAAGGCCCTTAATTGATAGATTGTTGTAACCATTTGCTGCTATATATAAAATATATAATTCTTGATTGAGAGGTGATAGTGTCTGGGAGTTTTTGAGTTGGATCATAGCTTTGTTAATTTCTCTTGTTTGTTTTTTTAATTTCTTTTCTGTACATGTGCAATGGTCTTTTGGGGCTGGATTTACCTTGGTTCTTTTGATATACTTATTTAAGGTATCATTACTGTGAAAGGGAAATTGCATGGTCACATGAATGTATGCAATGACGATCTCAAAAATAACAAATCTGAGGAAAATGAGATATCCATAATATATTTTTTTTCTTTAATTTCTTATTTTATTTCAGATAATTAAGATAGTTAAGAAATTAGATATATTAGTGATAGTTTAGATAGTTGATATATTTGATATATTTGATATAATTTTTTGAGATTAGCATATATATAAGTAAGGGGAAAAAGTCTAAATTGCTTAACAAATTGCTAAACAAATAAAATTAACATCTAACTATTTGTTCAAAAACAACTATTATGCAAATGTTTGATATTTAAAAGTGAAACTGTGACCATAAAGGAATTTGGAAGAGTTTCAAGTAGTTGATAATGTGAATGCCCATTGCTACAACAGAAACTTTGGTATAGTTTGAGTAGATGAATGTGCATGCTAATGAATAGAATTGAGTTTATTTTTGTAGAAAAAGAAAAATACTCAGACCAAATTATTACATCTCAGCCTTAAAAAAACTTAATTATTAAAGAGGACTTGAAAAACCTTTCATATTACAAATATTGCTAAAGTTTTCCCAGTTAGGTGCCAGAAGAAGGTTGGATCAAGAGTCTAGTTCTTTTGTAAATTTTAGAATGTTTTTTTTAGAAGTTTTTTCAATGTTATATTTGAAGGTGGGTTTGATTTTTTGAAATTCAAAGTAATTGAGTTTAACTGAAACTGTATGATGATCGGTAGGGATAATGTTACAGTCTTCTATTTCATATCAAATAATCTTGGTAGCGAGGTTTCTGGAAGTCCATATTTGGTCAATGCGAGAAGTGCTTGTAACGGTAATATGGGTATAGGCATTTTCATTAAATTGTTGGACAATGTCTATGTAGTTATTGAGATAATTATATACTTGCTATTTGGATAATAATGTTTGGGCACCTATGGATGGACTATTTTTGGAATATGAGTTGAAATCACCCATTATTATATGATAGAGTTTATGAAGAATAGTAAATTTTGTTGTCTGGTAGAGTTGGTTGGTAACTAATTTTCTTTCTTTTATGTCATAGGGAAGGTATATAACCGTGAGGAGGATATTTGTTTTCCCTTTGAATTTCATGATAATGAAAGTGCAGTATTCTGATATTTTGCAAATTTTGAACACATGAGAGGTCAAATCTTTTTCAACAATTAGTAAGGTGCCATTTTATGTCGTATTGATGGATTCTCCATAAATTAATGCTCTGTCACTTATATTTTTAAAGTGGTAGTCGCCTTTTTTAAGTTTAGTTTCTGTGCATAATGTTATTGTTTTTCCATCTGTGGCATTTGCCAAGGTTCTAAACCTGTGGGTCCATAGCACAGTGGTTAGTGCTCCACAGGTCAGATCACAAGATACCGGTTCAAATCCTTCAGGAGGCTAATGTGATTCTCCTAATAAAAAGAAAGTAGCTGGTAGGACCTGTATCCATTGGCGTAACTGTAAACTAACCAATGTTTCTTAAGTATAAATACTGGTTATACAAAAGATTGTGATTAGATTGAATATCCGAAATCGGGTAGGATTATCCTTGACACAACCGCGTTATCAAATGGTAATAAGAAGAGTAGATCCCAAACCGGTAGCATACCACTGGTGGAGAAGTTTACGTGACTCAAGAGGGCGAATCAAAACTGCTGGTAAGCTTCAAGTCCAATCAAGTACGTGGCTGTGCCATGTTTCACAGACTTTATTATCGGGAGGTCTTGGTAGGAGAAGAAATTCGCGAACCACTCCAAAGGACCAAAAACCAGGGTTCAGAATACTGTAATCAACAGCCTGATAATCAGACTACTCTTACTGTAAATAAAAATGTTCTGGGAAAAATTAAGAAGGATTCGCGCATCTTTCTGAGTTTAGCAGGGACTGGGGACCCCTCCTAAATAAAGTAATGATTGTACATAGCATTACGTAGGATAGATATATAGCTACTCATATATAGATAGATCTACTATAAACATATATGTATATCACTTGTTAATGTATGTAACTTAAGGTGTATTGTAGTAGTACATGAGCAAAACAGATCTGTAATGTACATTGCCATAAAATGTAGGCAGCTATAAGCATATAATTAATAAAAGATGTGACATCCCCAAAACAAATTACAATCTTGCAATAGAAACAAAGCTCAAAGATATCAAATGGATTGCACACCAAAACAATAATACAGATAATATTGGCAGGAAAAGGAAATACAATAAAGAACTAATCAAAATTCAACATTATAACCAAATAAATAACAATTCACCGCTTTAAGAATATGATGGATGCGACCTCAATACATATTCTACACCAGGAGAATGTAGCTTTTCTGTGGCACCCAACAGTCTTATATGTATACCGGTACACAAAAGCCGTACCAGCACCAGAGACAATGCAGATAACAAACTACAACACAGAATCAGAATGTCACTGGGCAGCCTTCATTCAATGATTACAAACCAATTTTCAATACCCCAATATATTCCAATGTCAGAGATATACATGGATCAAACTTTAGTCCATATACAAACAATCAACAAATATATTAACACATCCAGCAGCACACTACAACAGCTTGCTAATATCAGATCCATTCTTAACTACCACAAGCATATCACTATATATACAGATGGCTCACTTAACAGACACAAAAACATGGGATTTGCATAACATACATTAAACTGCCCTGACGCAAAGTTCAAAGGAAGAATTACATCATTTTCTTTATTTACCAGAGCTGAATTGGCAGCCATAGCAACAGCTCTAATCACCATACCAGCAGGAGGCAATATTACAATATACAGTGATAGCCAAGCAGCACTCGCAGCAATTAATAAAGCAACCATAGATTCGAAACATCTCAGGACACTACAAAATAGTAACATTATCAACACGATTGTATATATTATGCAATCCCAAAAAATCAAAGCCACATGGATTAAAGTAAAAGCACACAACTATGACCCTAACAATGATCAAGCAGATTGGATGGCAAAAGAAACGTGCCAGGAATCAAAAAACTATATAGACTTCAAACCAATCAATCACCAATCTCTTAAATGGATACCCCAATGGAACAAACAAATCCTGGACAATACGATAACTAGAACAATAAAAAATATCACCAGAATAAAACATGTTATCAACTGGAGGATGCTAAACCAAAACATAAACACCTTAACACAAGATATAGTGAACCAAATTGTATGGCTACCAACACTCAGGTTTAGACAGCCATCAAAACTTACAACAGGAAATACAGATAATCAAGATCACAATACCAGAAGTTTCTGACTAAAACTATAGAACCTAGAACTCCCATCCAAAAACAAATTACATACACAATCTGCTACAACATATAAAGATAATATATGTTCAAGATGCAACAAAGTTACAGAAACAAACACACATATTATGATTTGCGATAGCAACCAAACAAGCACAATCAACACCATTAAACAAATAATCAATGAGGAAATAACAAGTAAAGCAATAGAAACAACAGAATCGCAAATACACCAACAAATCACCAAACATATACAGAACTGGACAGAAGAGGTATTAAATTGTATAATGAGAGGAGCATTGACTAATGGAATCATCACGATCATCAAAGCAAACACAGAATCAACAACACAAAAGGAAACCATACAAAGTATTCTTAATAGAATTCTTCAAAGTCTGGAAAAGAATTGAATACAGCGAAATGAACAATTTATACAATGGGAAAAAGAAAATAACATTACATGGCAAGACAAATGCAAATGGACAACCAAAAAGAAAAAAGTGACACAACAAAAAACAAATATATCAGGGATCAATTCAATTATGAGCCATGCAACACATAATTGGATCAACTGGGACATACTATATAATTTTAGAATTTCTTTTAATAGGGATTGATAGAGCCTTGGCAAATTAGTCAAAGATATATCAATAAATTTCTTTTGACAATAAGCCACACAGTAAGGATAATCTTTAGTGAGTTTAGAGAATAGATAGAGTTTTCAAATTTTGTAATGTACAATTTTGTATATACTCAAAACAATATTCAATAAACAAGGTGTAAGCTACCCGTTAAAAAAAAAAAATTTGCCAAGGTTCTGAGTTTGGTGAAGTTGTTAAGACCTCTGGTGTTGATGGTGGTAAGAGTGATAAGATTTTTGATTCAATTTAGATTTGGTGTTTGGTATAGTTTGTTGTTATTGGTGTTGGTTTTGGGGTAAAGATTTGGTGTAAGATTTGTTATGCTTACATTAGAGTGGTTTTGTATGAGAAGGTTGTAGTTGTTGGTTGCATTGGTGGAGGGTTCATTGTTTGTATTTATAAGTTAAATTAACAAAAAAAAAGGCTAAGAGCAAACTCCGGTTCTGGAAGCATCTCTTTAATGATTAAGGATTCAGGAAGTTTGTTGAAAGAAAAGACCTTGTGTAGCTCTGCAATGTTAATAGAGAGAAAGTCGTTGTCGTGCAGTGGGACACTTATTAGAAGAACGTTTCTTTCTTTCAGAATGTGATTGATAGTGACAGGGTCATCTGAAAGAGGCAACAAGAGTTTCTGGAACCACTCGTTGGGGACTTTATGAAATTCATACATGGCATGAAGCTCTCTGATTGTTTGCTTCAATTTTTTATCCCTGGGAATAAATTGGTTGATGTTGAAGGATGAGTCTAATTTTGAGATCTTGGTTGATAGCTTTAATTTGTTTGTTTGTGAAATAGTAGATAAAACCTATTGGGGGCTTAAGGGAAGTGAAAAGTGAAATTTATTTTTAAGATGGTTGATTAGTGTTTATATATTTTGATTGGTAGTTGTGGGGATTTGTAAGTTTAGTGGGATGAGAATATCTTGAATTGAATGGGGTTGTATGGTAGAGGGCTTTTATTTTTAAAAAAGTGAGATAAAAGGTGTTTGAAGTAATACTTGGATCTGAGTTTGTGCACTACTATAGATAAATTATGTAGCATAGTGTTTAGTGGGAGATATTGTTCAAACTCAGGATCTAATTGATTCAAATCAAGTAGTAAAGGGAGCTTGGGAGAAGGAAGGTCAAAATAAGATTGGGGGATTTTGATAGGAACTGTGAAGAATCTTCTAACTTCTCTTAACTTGGACCCCAGGTTTTTGAGATCACTTCTTTCTATAATTGGGAAGTAATAAGAGAGGTTTCTTGGAAGATCCTTGGGATTGTCTGGTAGTAGAGGAAGAATAAAGAAGTATTTGGTCGGAAGAAAAGAAAATTTGTAGTGGGAGTGGAGGGATTTGGCCACATCTGCTGTGATACTTCTATCAATAATAGGTATTCTATGTAGAATTCTAGCTTTGATGTAGGAAGAAACTTCTTCAGAAGTTGGGGGAAGATCTGGTAAAAGTTTTATAAATAATCTTTTACACTTTTGGTTTATTGAGAAGTAGTCTAATTTTTTGCTGCCTTTGGAAAAATAGAAATGATTGCATCTATATTCTAAGATTTGGAAAAGTAAATTGGGATTAAGGTCAATGATTTTGATGTATCTTAAATATGCAATAAAGATGCTGGCATTTAAAAGGAGCCTGATTTTGTGTTTGACTTCTCTGTTAAGTTGGAAGACATTGTTTTTCTTCTTGTAATTAAATTGGAACCGGAATTCTAGAGCTTCATATTCTCTTTGATAGTTACTTTTGAGATCTTCTACCTTATTAAAAAAGAAAAATCTTCTGTCTCTGGCTTCTATTTTAATGAAAATTTCTAGTCGAGATTTTTGTCTAACAGGACCTTTGGGAGTGCTGGCAATCTCAAGAATTAGCTTAAAAAGTTCTTGGGGATTGTTTTTGATGGAGAAGAATTTGAAGGTCCAGCAAATAATAGCATCTTGTTTACTGGCGAATTCTGATGAGATGTGATCATCAGAATCGTCCGGGTTGATGTTTGGAACGTTATATTCTTCAATGTCAGTAGATAAAAGCAATAGGTCTTCTTTATATCTAAACAGTCTGAATCTTGCTTTCTCTTCTTTTTTATTTTGTAGTGCTTTCCTATCATATTTGTTTTTGATTATATGATTTCTGTTGGTAATGTCTTGTTGTTCACTTGTGGGTGATAAGATTGGGAATATAGGTCTCGATATAAGATTTATACTGGGAAATGAAGTAGTTGTGGTCACTATGTTGGAAGAGTTAGCTGGATTGTCTGAGTAGGCTGGAATGACAATGCTTTCTTCCTCTTGGTACTGATATGTACTGATGGTGTTTTCCATTTCTATATTATCAGATATAGGAAAATTTAGATCTATAGTGGATAAAGTTTGATTGCTAAAGTTTTCAGATACAGAGGTTTTGTAAGCGGTAAGGAGTTGATTCTTATTTATAGTGAAGTCCAGTAATGATGAATTTTCTAGTGTCATGCTGGAATCTGATTGGTTGGAGAGGAATATTTTTTTGATTGAATTACTGATCTTGCATTGATATGCTTTGCTGCTTGATGTTTTAACAGCTATATTTTCTAACAGAGTGATTTCTATGTTCAAAGTTATGGTTAAAGGTGGAGTGTATAATGATAGTATACTTGAATGGTGAATGTTTTTGAGAGTATATGTTTTTTTGCCTCCTACAGTGCTTCTAATAATATTTGTCTGGTTCCATAGGATATGTTTGGAATAGTTCCATCCTTTATTTAGAACTGTTTGGAGAATAGAATTCCTAAGGCCTTCATTTTTCTTGAAGATTACCTGGAATATATTTTGGTATTCTATGAATTCATCAAGGTGTTTGGTTAATTTTTCCTTGGGGACTGTTGCACAGGTAGATAGGCTTTTTTTATCTTGACTAGAGAAAAATTCGATTTGAATTATAGAGAGGTTTTCTGATTTTCTGGTGAGATTGGAGGTAAGAATGAGCCATCTAGATAGATGGTTTGATAGATATGGGATAGTAGATGTATTGTAAGGATTGGTGATAATGATTTTGCCCTGGGGGTCCTGGTAGACAATAAATATATGTTGTTTGCCTTTTTCTATTAATACCATGTCTAAGAGAACATGTTGAATAGATGATATTCCTGTGTTGTTAAGTAATGGCATTGTTATTGGTACTGTGTATTAATTCAATTGATTGGATAGGGATATCATTGTTGTAGGGAATTTGGGTGTGATATTGTTAAACATTATTAAAGATTGATCTTATGTTTTGATTATGTCTATTGAACATGTTGTTTGTTAGCTAACTACAAATTATATTATAAGCCAGTATATGTACTTATTAAGAAAAAGAATATGAGTTGTTTAATGACTTAAAGAATTAGATTTTGAGTATACTGGGCCTGGAAACCAGTTTGTTATTGCAATACAGCCTATAGATCTTTTTTATATTAGAAATCTTATTTATTCACAATATAAAATAATCATTTTGACCTTAAACAATATCCAGACCCTTATTGTCCCAAGTGCGGCCTCCGTACTGAGAACATTCAGCATATTTTTAAATGTCCATCAGCAGCAGAAAATATCAAGCAAATTATCTTCAATATTGTGAAAGGGAAATTGCATGGTCATATGAGTCTATGCAATGATGATCCTAAAAATGACAAATCTGAGAAAAATGAGATATCTGTAATATATTTCTTTTATTTGATTTCTTTGATTTCTTTGATTTATTTAAGATATTTAATATAGTTGAGAAATTAGATATATTAGTGATAGTTGAGATAGTTGATATAGTTGAGATAGTTAATATATTTAAGATAATTTTTTGTAATTAGCATGTATATAAGGAGAGCGAAAATATCTAAATAAAATCTACTAATAATTTACTTGTTAATAATCCATTTATCTATCAATCTACTTGCTAAATAAACTATTTGTTCTAACTACTGTGCAAATGCTAGACATTTGAGGGTGAAACTGTGACCATAAAGGACTTTGAAAGAGTTTCAAGAGTAGTTTAGAAGTGTGAATGCATTATTGCTACAACAGGAACTTAGGTATAGTTTGAGTAGACGAATGTGCATGCTAACGGTTGAATTTGAGTTTATTTTTTAGTGGAAGAGCAGGATACTCAGACCAAATTATTGCGCCTCAGCCTTAAAGACTTAATTAATAAAGAGAACCTCGAAGGACCCTCACATTAGTAATAATTTCAATTAATTTGTCTGGATCATCGTGTAGCTGTTCATCTTCTAAAAGGATTGAGAGGTCCAGAAAGGGTTTGAGATCTCCTAGAGCTTTTTTGATTGCTGCCTTGGGTTTTTCCCAAAAGTTGAGGAAGTTTTTCTCTATGCGATCTCTGATTTCATTGGTGGCTAATTGCTTGGCTTTTTCCATTTTTTCCTTGAGCAGGATTTTCATAATCTTCCTGAGAGATTTGATGGAGGGTGGATTGTTGGTAATATTGTTATGTATTATGGTTGCTATTCGGGGAGCTTGCCTGGTGTGGTATTTTTGCGTATTGCAGTTAAAGCCCTTTTTATGGCTTTAATATTGGTGTCATATTGAGGGAAAACTTTGCTGGGTGCCGATGAAGGTGTTTGTTTTTTTTCTGGAATGTTATCTGTCATGGCTCTTTTAATTATTAGGTTCATTTCTTTCCAAGATAGGGAACTTGCTTCTGTACATGCAAGTTCTATTAACTCTCTCATTGACTCAATTTGCTCTTTGGTTGCTTTATTGAATTGAAAAGTTTTTGTTGTAAATGAAATACGATCTGGCTTGTATTCAAACCAGTCCAGGACTATTGTGATCATTTTGTGGTCAGTGGGAATAAATGACTGGTCGAAGACTTTGTAGCTAAGGATTTTGCTGGCCAAGTTTGTTGATAGCCAAATTTGGTCCAACCTAGAGGCACTGATGCTTGTTATATGTGTGTAGAGGTGCTCTTTGTTGGTAACCTTAGCTATGTCAATTAGATTTGTGAAGTATCTGTAGATTTGCTGTTTGTGTGAGAAAGATGGGGCATTAATTGAAGATAATCCTTTTGGGTAAGAATTGAAGTCTCCAGTGATTATTAGATGTTTGTTTTTGTGTAAGTTAATGAACTTTCTGAGAGATTGCATGGCCTCAGATCTGCTCGCTTTTTCGTGAGGCAAATATAATGAAATGATAATGATATTCACCTTGGGTTTGAACTTGAGATGGACAACGCACCAAAATTTATTTTCGATAAAGGTATTAAATATGTGACAAAACACCTTCGTGGTCAAGATAATGCAAGCACCATTGCTAGCTACTAAGTTTGATTTGCTGGAGATAATTACTTTGTTGTTTATTCTGTTGGGTAATGAATTATTTGTCATGGATTTGATTTCAGTGCAACAAAAAATTGCTCTTTCGTTCTTAATGGATTTAATAATTTCATTGAGCTTTCCTTTTTGATTTAGCCCTTGGACATTAAGTGTAGAGATTATAAGAAGGTTTTTAATGTTTGAGGAGGGATTAGTTTGTGAAGGTTGTGCAAAAGAGGGTAAAGAGTTGGATGCAATTAGATTTGACATAATTAGAAAAGACATAGAAGAAGAGTCAGTCCTGGGTCAGGTGATTCTTTTTCAATGATAAAGGTTAATGGAAGTTTGTCGAAGTAGAAGTAGATTCTAAGCAACTTTATGGCAGATGCCAGGTACTGGTCATCAATTAATGAAAGTGTTATATTGATATCAATTTGGTTTAACTGCTCCTGGGCTTTGGCCATTGAAGGCAAAATTGGAAGAACAGATGAAATCCAATCTCATGGAATTTCCCCTTGATATGTTTCTTTAATTTTTTTAAGTGTTTGCGAAATGGTGGGTGAATCTCTGTGTAGTTGGTCATCTGTAATGTTAAGTTGGAACTTAAGTTCCTCCACACTTTCGGGCATGTGAGGCCTTTCATCCTGAACCAAGTTTGCGTTGATCCATTCTGTTCCTAGTGGCAACTTGAAGAAGAACTTTTGCTTGAGTGTTTGAATTAAATTCTTAACTTCCTCTTGTGATTGAATTGATAGAGGGATAGAGTTATTTTTACTGTACCAATGGGCTGGTAGAAGTGGATGTTTGACTTGAATATAGTCCATTGGGAGTCGCCTTACTGCGAAATTGTTGGATCTAAGAAGATCCACAACTGAGTGAATAGCTTCAGGATTGTTCTCTACTGGAAAGTGTTGTGCGAGCTCAAAAGGTAAATTCATGTATGATACCGGGAGTATTGATTTTGGTGGAGGAAGATTGAAGTAAGAATCCGGCAGTTTAGAGGGAACAAAGTAATGGTCTCTCAATTTGCTGGTGAGTTCTCCAAGATTTTTGAGATCACTACGTTTGGTGAGGGGAAGAGTATTTTTACTTCAGGTCTAAGATCAATAGGATTGTCAGGGATTGGTGGTCTTTGAACAAAAAATGAAGCAGGGAGCTGATCAAAGTTGTAATAAGCTCTGAGGCTACTTGCAACATCTGCTATGTATCTGGAGGCAGTGATTGGAATGGCATGTGGAAGTTTAATTTTAATTGAAGCCGGGATAAGATTGAGCAAGGTGGGTAGCAAGGAGAGTTTGCTTTTAATAGCTTCCTCGCATTTGAGTGACAGAGTTTTGAAATCTAGTTTCTCAGAGGTGGGATCAATAAAAAAGTTGAAACCATATTCCAAGTATTGGGCTATTTGCCAATGTTTAAAGAAAGCGAGGTTTGTGAATTTTAGAAATGTAATGAAAAGGGCTTTGTTGATAATTGCTCTTATTTTTTTCCGGGTTGTTCTACTGATATAACCAATATTGTTGGCTTTTAGGTAGTTGTTATGGAAATCTTTTTCCAGTTTCTCATATTCGATTTGATGTTGGCCTTTTAGGAAGATTTTTTTAGCAAAGGTCCTGAAGAAGCTACGATCTCTATATCCTATTTTTGTCATTATAGCTTTGGTTGTTGGTTTTATTTCAGATGGGCCTTTCTCCCTAATTTTGAGGAGCCATTGGATGATGGCTTCAATGTTTCTCTCATATTTGTCAACTTCTCTACAAAGTTCGAGAATTTTGGAATGCTCATCAAGGGGATTGACTTTCCTAATGTTTCCCTCGATTGTTGATAGTGTATTGGATCTGATGATGATTTCAGTATTGTTAACTTCATCTGCCCAGGAAGTGATAGTTGTGGCTAGAATTGAATCAAGTTGTGTTAAAGTAATGGCTGGTGTATTCTGCTCATCAATTTCCATTTCTGTGTTATTATTAGGTGTGGCAGGTGTAAGAGAATTAATTTGGCTAGAGTTATGCATAGTGCTTGATATTGCATGAGGGCTGGTTTGATCTGCATTGTGTTTAGGGTAGCTGCATGTGATGTTTCAGTTGGACAATCATCCTGCATTTCATTGTCGTTGCTCATTACCTCATTAGGGGCTGGTGTATTTGGAGGGGGTCTGGGCGTTTTGGTTTTTTGTTTCAAGGAAAAGGTGTTATCTGTGCTTGAGAAGAGAATATCGAGCCTATTCCAAGGCATGTGTAGTTTATAATTTAATTGTTTTTTCATGATCTCCTTCATTAACTCGGTTCTGTCTTCATCAGTTATTTCAAATACATTTTGAAAGTCAAAAAAGGTGTTAAGGGAGTCTGCTGGCATAGGATTCAAGTAGAAGATGTTGACAATGGTTATTGGTATTGAAAGTCTGGTTCTTTGGTATATTTCAAAAGAGGTAGCAATTACTCTGGGTGTTTCTGGGCCTTCATTGGTGGAGTGCACTGGTGTGAGCCATGATTGTGAAGTGTTTCCAAGCTTCGGAAATTTGTGGAAAAAGTTTGGTGGGGAAATGATGATTTTATTTGTTTTGGTGTTTTTGTAAATAATGACTGCTTCTGGTTTTTGGATATCAGTGATGAGAATATTCAAAAGGATGTGCTCATGATTAGTGAGTTGACCCTTGGAGAAGGAGACTCCTCCAGGGTCGCTGACAGTTTTTTTTTGAGACGAAATTTTGTATTTCCTTATTTGGTAGTTTTTATTAAATGCGAGATTTTCAGGAAAGAGTTTTTTTATAATTAAATAAATATTTATTATATAAACCAGTGGGTCAATAGTACAGTGGATAGTGCTCCATGGTTTTCAAATACATGTTCCCAGTTCAATACCTATAGGAGACAAAATACATAAATTTATCCTTTATTTGTGAGTTTATCAAATTGTCACAAATGTCATATCCAAACATCCAGATCATGATTATATTCAGTTAGACTACATGAAAATAAGATCTCTGATCTTTCTAATGATTGCGAGCTGAAAACAGGTCAAAGTAAGAAGGGTTGTATGAGAAAAAACTTCTGATCTAATTCTGATAAAAGCCCATAAAACTTCACCCCCCTGACACAGCAGATTCTATAATACAGTATAAACAAAAAAGACAAATTCTAAACTAGTCTATTTCAATCTGGCACTTTGAGATCTATTCTATATTGATACTCTTTAAGCTTAAAAATATGGATTATACAAGGCAAGACTATTAGCCACAAGTAGTAAGAAGATAGGTAAAAATCGTTAAGTCAAGTAAGCTTATTAAGAACCAAAACATGGATAATCAGAAATCTAAACAAGGACACTATGGCCACAGGTAATGAGAACAGTTGTACTATACTATACTAGTGATGCATTCCAAGAACTAATAATAATAAGTGACTAGAGTAATTGGAATCAGTCACTATAATAATACTCTATAGTTCTCAAACTGCAAGCAGCCACAAGGTTGCTGAATCTGAACCTAGCAAGAAAGTGGATTTAAACTGATGGCAGGACTTTTTATCCCTGAATTTGTCCTATCCAAAGTGTGAATCCATCTATAAGATGTAAGTTGGCATAATTGGATTAATAAAGATGAATAGATAAGCTATTACTAGAAATAGTCAATAGACAGTAATAATTCTATATATAGAAGACATAGTATGTAAAATCATTTCAATTGAACATGTTTTCATATATAGAAGATACTTGATGTTATATCTAGATATTATGTATTAATAAAGATTTATATCGATGCATGTTTATCTTAAAAAAAAAAATATTTATTTATTTATTATATTTATTTAATTAAAATCTATATTAGTTTTAGATCCATAACTTAAATTACAATATATGGAAGATTATGAATGGGAAGAATAATAGATTAATAATGCAAAAAAAAAGTATATGTAATATTTTTATATATACAGTAATTTAAAAATTTATTCAAAAAAAAAAAACTCTTTTCCATTTATTACACATTCCTTAAAATTTTCTTTTTAAAAATACTCTTTTTCAAAATGAAAGAAAAAAGATTTTCTTCAATAGAACATACTTTAATATCTCTGGATTAGCAGCACAATACTGTACTCTCTCTGAAGATATAGCTCTTGCTGGTAAAGAAGATGTAAAGGCTGAAAACAATATTTTTATTCTCAAACAGGTGTCTTGGATGGCAAGCTGAAAGTATTATCAGGGTTTTTATATTTGCTCCTTAATAATCAAAGAAGTCGGATAATATTTCTTATACAGCTAGAAGATATAAGCTAACAATATAACAATCAAGTAAAGAATAGAAATATAACAATTTAAATGGATGATATATTACAAAAATCAAAATATTCTTTACTCCTTTTCTACAAACTTTGATTATGGTACAGTATTAATATTTTAGGTTTGTGAAAATAATACTTTGCAACTGAATTTCATATAATCATAATAAATAGCAATGGTAATATACCACTTGAATCAGGAAGCAAATAATCAATCCTAGTTAGAAATTTTTCAGATAAACAATGATCTGCAAGAAGGTATAAGGAGTATGGGTAGATTTTATATTTTTATGGAACACAGCAATCGTATATAAACAGGTTTTAGTAGTTTTTCCTTCTATATATACAACCAAATTTTAAAAAGGAGTTGGTCTTAGTTCCATTTAGTAAGAGTTGCATTTGCAGTTATCCTCTTCTCCTTAAAACAAGTTTTTTTTGTTTCACCTTCTCTGTTTCATTTTCTTATTTATTTCTAATTTAACCCCAAAAAGAAAAAATATTTTTTTTTTCACAAGTTTTCTTTTTAAAATTTTTTTTCTTTTTAATCTAGTTAGAATCAATGAACTTTTCATTGGATATAACTAGCTTGCAGTTAACTGTATCCAGATATAGTTTTTTAAGTTTCTATTTATCGAATAGTAGATAAAACTTGAAAATATATATCTAGGCATATTAATACTTCACCTATTTTATCAAGGTTAATGTTTGCATTAATGTTGATAAAATAGGAGGTGTGAGGGTCTTTCGAGGTCCTATCTAATAATTAAATTTGTTAAGGCTAAGGCATAATAATTTGGTCCGAGTATCCTTCTTTTTCTCTAAAAAATAAACTCAAATTCATTCATTAGCATGCACATTCGTCTACTCAAACTATACCTAAGTTCCTGTTGTAGCAATGATGCATTCACACTGACAACTATTCCGAAACTCTTCCAAAGTCCTTTATGGTCGCAGTTTCACCCTTAAATGTCAACACATTTGCATAGTAGTTTATTTGAACAATTATTATTTAGCAATTATTATTTCTTGTTTATTTAGATATTTTCGCTCTTCTTATATACATGCTAATTACAAAAAATTATATCAAATATATTAACTATTTCAACTATCTAAACTATCGCTAATATATCTAATTTCTCAACTATATTAAATATCTTAAATAAATCAAAGAAATCAAAGAAATCAAATAAAAGAAATATATTACAGATATCTCATTTTTCTCAGATTTGTTATTTTTGGAATCATTATTGTATAGACTCATGTGACCATACAATTTCCCTTTCACAGAGGCAACAAGCCGGTCAGCATTAGTCTTAGGTAATTTAGTAAATAAATAGTAAAGAAAAATTTGTATAAAACAAATTCAAAGTATTGCAATTGAAATATTTAATAAACAAGACGTATGCCAATTATATTAAAAAAAAAAAAATTTAGAAATTTATTTATTTAAATTATTTATTTTATAGATATTAAAAATTTATTGTGAAAAATATATACTTAAATAAATTGAAAATATAATAATAAATTATAATTCTAAGAATGAAGATTTAATATTATATATTTCTAAATAATCAAATTTTATTACAAATGAAATTGAAATATTTTTAAAAGCTGAATAAGTTTTGATACTTATGAATCTATTAAATTGATAGAAGGTAAACTATTTTATTTATTGTATTTTTTATATATTAAATATTCTATTAATAATTTTTATTATAGTGATATTCAAATAAATATTCAAATTTAAGTAAAATAGTAAAAGATTATTTAGTAATTTCAGCAACAAGTGCATTTACTAAAAGAATAATTTCAAGTGCAAGTAATTTAATTATTCAAGATAGAACTTGTCTTGCTACTGATACAATTCATACAGTAATGTGTTTAAAATATTGGTATTAATCAAATTTATATTATTGATATATATATTGTTATAGGGAAAATTTGATAAATAAATAATAGGAAATTATAAGAGTAAGTATATCAAGTATAAGTGATATATCAAATATAAAGAGTATATCAAGTATATTAGAAATAATATATATAATAAGTATAAAGTCAAAATATATATAAGTAACTTATAAATAGTCAAAAAATAAAAACAATTAAGATAGGTATTGTACAATAAATAATTAATAAACTGTCTTTATTAATAAACTTTGCTTTGTGAAATTACTCCCAGTATTGTATAGTTAATGGAATTGCTACATGAGAAAATAACTCTTTGGAATGCAAGATTGATAAACTGATCTGCATCCACATTATAAACTCTGGCCAAATTCATATGCTTCTTTTGAGCAGAAAGCCATCCAAATATTATATGGCATAAGACAAATTGAAGCAACTGACTCGCCATGATTTTCCATAACAATATATATATATATATATTTAATTTTTAACAAGTATTAAATATGAGAATTATGTCAAAAAAAAACTCTTTCCGCAAAAACCACAAATTTCCAAAAATTTTCTTTTTTGAAAATTTACAAAAACACTTCAAGAAACATCAGGAAAACACTTAAGGAAAATCTCCACAAAAAAGAAATATCACACTGTTACCTTCAAAAATCCAAGGAGGACATACACAACAGGTATCATAGAACCTAAAGGATTACTAACTCTTTGCTTTTATTTCAATACAAATAGATATACACTTGTTTTTTCTTATTGGAAAGAAAGAAAAAACAAGAAACACAATTCACAGTAAAATAAAGGAGAAAGTCAGCACCGCATCTCACAAGCTATCAGCCAGTCATGTACCAGGTTAGATACCTCTCTAAACACTAGTAGGGCCTTGTATCAGCCAGATCACACCCAGTAAACCAGGCAACCTTGCTACTAACACAAAACCAGAGGGGTACCAAGACTTTCTCAACACTGTGTTTAGAAGAAAAGCAAAAGATCAAAACAAGATTTACACTATAAACAACAATCGTTGCGTGAATTGATCTACATTGGAACCAAAAAACCAAAACCAGTTTACCCCCACCAAAAGATCAACAGTAACACGAACACGTGTGCATACTTCCCCACAAATCAAAACAAGAAAACAAACACGTTTGTTTACAAAGTTTAAAATTAAGGTTCAACTATAATCTGCATCTAAAACAACAACAAACAAACAAATAGAACAACAACCTAATTAAGAAAGAGCATGTGTCATCAAAAATGACAGATAAACAAAACAATACAGCATGTATAACACAATCATATAAAACTAACACAATAGCAGAAGCATTAGCAATTTCATTGGAGGATCAAATAATAGATCACCTCAGAACGTTAGAAGACAATCATAACGAAGGAGATCAAAGATGGCTCCGCACCCTTATAGAAAATGGATCAATGAACACATCATCAGAAATTGCAGACCTGGGAGCTCTCATAAACATCACAGTCATCGACGCCATTGCTGCAAAGCTTCTCAACATTGACTCAAAAACAGTAGTCAAATGGGCTCTAGCTAAGGAGTACATCAAACAAATATGGGAATTCAACTAACATGACATGAGTATTCTGAATAAATTCTTAATTGAGGATCCCCAACAAGTCATTCAAATTTTAAGTATACTTCAACCGACACAGGGCAACTTAGAACAACACAACACTGAACAAGTCCAAACAACACATAATGATACAAACCAAGAACCATTAGACACAGACCAGCAAATTCCGGAAGTAGAAATGAAGGAACAAGTTAAAGGGGATTCAACCGCAACAGAGAAAACTCAAATCCCAGAAATAACAATGGAGGAACAACAACCTCTAGAAAAAAATACAGATATTAATACTTCCATCTCAACTCCAAACTTAGATATCAAGATGATACCAGATTATGCTATGAGAAATAGGCAGTATCAACCAACAAATCCTTTCTACATCTGTAAAAAAGGATCTTACAAAGCCGAAGTAATGATAGCAAATACACCCGGAGACAACAAATCTGAACAAATTAAATATATGGCCAATATGTTCAAACTCTCAGAAGACAAGCAACACCTTATTCAAGATCTCTTCTTCAATGGTAATGGATGATATGTTATTGGCTTTGAATACGAGAAGGACTTAACAGCATGCATGAACAAAGTCAACACAAAGGATGAAGAAAATTTCTGCCTGATTCAGATACAAGTTTAGGAACACTCAACAAAAAAAACAAAAGAGAATAGGACAAGAAACTCCAATAGAAACAACAACTTCAATTATGAAAAAGCCATACACAATACCATTAATCATTTCAATCTAACTGATTGCTCAGGAAAAGTTCAGTTAAGAATCAAAGGCAATTCGTTTCCACATACCAGTAAAGAGGAACAGCTACAATACATAACCAATAAGCTAGGTGTATCATTGGAACATGAAGGCATACAGGTGTTAGCCATTGAAAAAAACAAATGGATAATCCTATATTTTAACAATATAACAGACACATACAAATGCAAGCAACAGTTACTAGAACATATTCAGAAATATACAAATGCAAGCAACAGTTACTAGAACATATTCAGAAACATAACATTATCATCATTACAAATAGTAATACAGGAAACAAAGCACCTTCTGAAATATCATCTTCATCTTCAATGGAGACAGAAGCCTCAAATCAGATAATACTTCTAGATATTCCTCTACATATGTCATCCAAGAGTATTCGCAGCATACTGAGTAAATATGGAGAAATAGAATCTCTAAGAATCACCAAGGGAAATCACAAATATAATAGCGCTATCTTCTTCTTCAAATCTATCAAAATAGATATCCATAAGATTTGGGCAATACCAATAAAAGAGACTATGGCAAGAATTGCAATACTGGAAAATCATCAAGAAACACTGGCAGAGCACAACAAAATAACTACCAGACTGTATGGAATTGGAAAATCTACCTCAGCATCCAGGATCATGAGTGCAACAAAACACTTCAAAGTCAAGACAGTCCATATTCCAGTTAATAGTGGAACAGGAAAAAGAAAAAACTTCGCTATTCTTGGATTCAAGAGCCAGGAAAACTTAAACAGGGTGTTATCATCACATGTAGAATTGTTTGGATGCAAAACCTGGTGAAGTACCAGAGACAATACAAGGATGTATATACAGGAGACTTCACTTCAAGAAAGTTCTTTCGCTCACACAAAAAGAAGAAAAAAAACTTCTTTAGATTATTCTAAACACATATATGAGTCATCATCTTCTACCAGCCTTATGGAGATAGAAGAAGAAGAAGAGTCCCTAACAAATTATAGATAGGAGAACAAAAAAAAAAAAGGAAAACAATCCATAGACACAAAAATGCAAGGGAAGAAATCAGCTGATATGGACCCATGGGCTAAAGTTATCACCATGTTAGATACCATAAACTCAAGATTGACAAAACTTGAAAATGGAAGAGATAATAACAAAAAATCTTACTACTCCTCCTAAAGACACCCCAGTCAAATTAACAATAAATACTGAAAAGGAAAACTCACCACAAGTTTCCTCTCCAATATCTAATCAACTCTTACAACATATCACAAATGACGATAACTTAGACCATCCCAAAAACACAATCAACTTCTTAACTAATGATGAAATCAATGCTTTTCTGACAGAATAAAAAAAGTCCTTCTAAATGACAACATATACATAGGAACATACAACATTAAGGAAATCACAAGAACTGTAGACCAAGAAATGCTGATTCAAGAAATATGTGACAGAAGAATTGACATTCTAGGGCTAAGCGAAACCAAACTCACTATCAACAATCAAGCATTTGTATTTAGCAGCAGTAAAGACAAATACAAATGCTTCCCCAGTTCTTGCCCCAATAATCCGAGAGAAGCAGGAGTGCTTTTACTAGTACAAAAAGATTTGGAAAAATATATTGCACAAGTGGACAAAATTGAGGAACACCTAGTGGCAATTAATCTTCTTAGCAAAAAGCACAAAACATGGGTAGCCCAAATATATCTTCCTTGTAATAAACAGAAAAGTATCAACATCCAGAAAAAGATACAGGCATTAATACAAAACAAGATTCTATAGCACTATCAAGTTATAGTAATGGGAGATTTTAATGCAGTATTAAACCCCAGACAGGACCATACAAGTACCAAAACAAACAACAACTTCCTCCCACCGGAAGATCCAGAAGCTCCAATATTCAACCACCTCTCAAATTGGAATCTAGTAAACCTTCACCAACTCTAGGAAAAACCAGAACCCTCCCATACTTGGAAAAATAGTGCAAGCTTAAGTAGAATAGACTATATCTGGAGCTTTATGGCAATAGCAAACAATATACTCCAACTGCAAAACCATAGCTTCATAGAAATTACAAATAGTGATCATATTTTGTTGAACTTCAAAATATCTAGAGATGCACTTCTCCACACATCCACAATCCCTACAACCCATCTCGCCAAAGCCAAGCAATGATATGAAAAGATAATTGATGTCAACAAAACCACTAATGAGCAATGGAACAAATACAAATCCAAAGTTGACAGTAGGATTACCAAGATCAAACTTCCCGAAAGATTAACAGCACTCTAACAAACAAACAGTATAGGGAATGTAGCACAGATCCAAGGAATCTGGGAGGAGTTTGAAAAGACAATAATCACCATAGCATTCAACAACCTCTATTGAAAAGAAAGGTTCCAGAAAGCACACAAATGCTTGTAATACAACAAAGAATACCAAGGAAAAGAACCTGATTAAAATATATAAAAACCTGCACAAGATTAAAAAGAAATTCGATAATGAGAACCTGGTATCAATACCTCCCCCTTTAATGCAACAACTAAATACATGAATATCCAGGGCTTCAGAAATAGTAGCAGATAATTCACAAGCCAGCTCAGTATTAGAGATTCTTAATACATATACAATCGACAACAATACAACACTCATTATGGAACAAATGCATATCACCAAAACAATACTAAAGAAAATATGCATACAAGAAAAAAGAAAGCAAACCAGCCAGGAAATATTAGAGGCAATCGAAGCTAGATGCTGAGATCTCAAAACCAATCAAAGAAGGATAGTTCAAATGCTGATAAACAACTTTAGGGACAAAATTACAATCGACAGGATCAAAATAGTCAATGAAAATAATAGAGAATACATCACTATAGATGAGGAAGAAATCTTGAACCAAACAAAGTGTTATTATCAGCAGGCCTTCTGTAAGCGTAACAACAACTTTGATCTCCTGAATAGCCAATGGAAGGAACAATATGAGCCCAAAGCCGAGATACAAGAAAAATGGTACAGTGATATGAAGGAAGAGTTCTTGCTGAACGAATTGGAAGAAGTCCTTTCTGACCTACCCAATAACAAGGCTGCAGGACCATCCAAAATAAAATACGAGATGCTCAAAAAGCTAGGTCCCATAGTAAAAAAGACTCTTCTCAAATTCTTCAACTTGTTTCTCAATTCTGGAGTTATATCATCAACTTGGAAAAACAGTCTTTTGTATTCGATTTCCAAGGATAAGGAGTGGCAAGGAGAACTTAATAATATAAGATCAATAATTCTCCTAGAAACAACACGTAAATGCTTCACCAAAATTCTCAACAACCATTTGACACTTATCTGTAAGAAACATAGGATACTTAAAGGATCCAACTTCGTGAGACTTCCAGGAGAAAGTACATCAGAACCCATTCACTTACTAAACAATATCCTCGAAGAGGCTTGTGAGGAAGAAAAGGAACTTTGGATTCTCTTCCAAGATACAGCAAAAGCATATGACACAGTAAGTTTAGAAATGCTGGAAAGAGTGCTTCAAAGAATCAAGTTGCCAAGCAAGATTATCAAACTCTTGTTGGATCCCTTCACACAAAGGTCAATTAAAATAATTACAGATGTTGGGCTCACCAAAGAAGTAATAGCAGGTGATGGTATTGATCAAGGGGAGACATTATTACCTCTTCTATGGAGAATCTTTTATGATCCCCTTCTTTGTGAGATTCAAGAAAATCCAAACTTGGGTTACACATCGAGTTGTGCATGAACAGCAAACTTTAGCAAACCAATAACTAACCCTGATACCTTTAAAAGACTATCAATAAGACAAGCTGCAATAGCCTATATGGATGACACCACATGGATAGCCAGGTCTCAGGAAGATATGAGGTACATCCTAGAAAGGACAAAAGGGTTCTATGCAGCCAATGATTTCCAAATCAATGGAAACAAATCAGTACTGATTACGATCAATAGTTCAAATAAGAAGCCTAACAAAGTTCAGATTGGGGTTAATCAAGAAGAGGTTATAGAATTAGATCGCAAATACCATTCGAGATTCCTGGGTATTTGGTTGGGCAACAAAGACCAAGTCAAGGATATGGCTAATAGAATTCATCAAGAAATTCAAGCGGTGCTTTCAAATTTGGGAAAAAAGCTAATAACAAACAAGCACGCTGAATACATAATCAATAGAGTTCTCATTCCCAGAATTGAATACAGAATGCAACACAGTTCAATAAGTATCCTCACAACTAATACCCTCTCAACACAACTCAGGAAGGCTCTCAAGCAGGCAGCCAAGATCACAAAAACAATGCCAAACTCATCTATACATCACAAAGCATTCTACAAAATTAAAAGCATAAGGAAAATTCAAATTGAAAGCCAAATTACTAACTTTATAAATCGTCTCAACAATATGGATCACCCCGGTACATCCACCTTAATATGTTTGAAGCAAGCTCAAATTAAACACTGGGAGCCAGCAAACATACTATCAGAAGACACATCACACAATGCATATAAGAAGAATTTCTCAGCCCAAATGATCAAAATAGCCAATAAGCTGGGAATGACCTTCTCGGATTCACATTGGAGAAACATATTCCATTGGGAAGGAGGACATATTACAATCAAAACCTTGTTAAGCGATTCCAAAGTATATGAGAAAGCAGTACATAACTTGAGAAAACATAATATAATGTTTGTGGATCAGCTTATAGATAAAGAATCGAGCAGCCTTCTGAACTGGAAATTGTTTCAGAAACCACAGAGCCAAGGGTGAGAACCAATTCCAAAATGGTATCTCTTAGTAAAACAAATATTAGCAAATGAATTCAGAGTGCTAAAGACAAATTGGACAAGATATAATTGGATAGAGCAAGACAGATCACTCTTCACATCAGAAAAGCCAATGGATTTAAGAAGATGGAGCTGACAAGTGAGTATGAACAACACTAGCAAAGAACTGTGTTGGACCAGGAGCAAGAGGGCACTAACAACCACCAACAGTATGACTGAACACTTTCAAATCAATGCCAGTACTCTTCCAGGAACAACTGAATTTATGAAGATACTCTCAGAACATAGAAATACAGAAGAAAACTTCTTACTTACATTTGCATGGATTAACAATATCAAAAAACATCAATGAAATAAAAGGCCAACCATTTCAGTAAAAGTCCATACACTAGAAAACCTGGCCAAAACCAAGATGGAAAAAACATATTTCCAAAATATACCTACATCTAAGTTTTATTCTATTGAAATCGAAGACTACGGAAAACAAATCATATATGAAAACATAGTAGCAGAGGACCTTCGTATATTACTATATAAGGAATAACATCAAAATGTAAGCAAGAGATACACGGACACATATCAATTTTATACGGATGGTTCATTAGGAAAGACACAAGACCAGTCTTTAAGAATGGGTGCAGCATGGATTCAAACAGAAGGACCAAATCCAGGCAAATCATTTCAGGCAGCAGTAGACAATTGGTCCTCATCAACCAGAGCAGAACTAACAGCAATTCTCTTGGCAACCCTTTTAGTTTCAAACAATAGTATGGTGGAAATAAGAACAGATAGCTCTTCCTGTATAGATACATACTCACTTATAAACAAACAACATCCCAAAAATACATTAAAGAAACGAATGAAGAAGCCGAACTGGCAGCTTTGGTCAAGACTGGTCAGCATTGTCAACAAAAAGGGTCTGCATCTCAAACTCATGAAAGTCAAAGTCCACAGTAAAGATGCCTTCAACAATCAAGTGGACCAACTGGCGAAATTAGCTAAGGAGGAGCTAGAAATCCAATGGGTACCTCTGTCAACAGCAATCCTGATTACGATGCCAGAGTGGAACAGGATCCCCATTGATATCTCAACCAGAGCATTCCTGAAGGACTACAATAAAAGAGAAGTACTAATGCAATGAATATCACAAAACTGGATACAACAAAAGTGGAAAGAAGAAATCCAAAATCTCGAGAAATTTGATTGGAAAAGTCTATGGGACTTTAGTAAAGGGGAAGAGTCCTTAACAATATCCATAAAAACAGCAAAAAGTAGAACATTCAAAGCCAAACTTATACATAATGAGCTTCCGACCATGGATACCTTAACTAAGAGGGGAGCCCTAGAAACGTCCAATAGCTTGTATGTATTTTGTCAACTTCAGGAAGAAACCATAAATCACCTTCTAACATGTAAGGAGGTACAGGAAATTAAAAAGGACATATGGAGCCAGGTCCAAGACAAGCTCATCAAGATATGGATATCCCAACAGGCAAATAAAAAGGAAGATACAAACCTCATGGCAATAATTGAACTGGTAAATAAATGGGAAGTTGAAAAGTCTGACTTGGCCAAGAAATTGATCAATATAGTTATTTGTCTCTGGACAAAAGAAGATTCAAGAGAATGGACCAATCTACTTCAACCCATGAAGATTCCCAAAATTCCAGCTAGAAGAATTCTCAATAAAATCTCAAACTTTT
>CAJVPV010000147.1:0-27569 GCA_910591835.1 Acaulospora morrowiae
TTCTTTCGGATGCGTTTACGACGTGAATGCGTTAGTGAGCGGTTTCGAGAATAAGCTGCGAAAAAAAAAAAAACGAGTACACTTTAACAATTGGTGCTTTCAAGCAATACAATAAAGCACCTTTGGATTATAATTATAAACACAAAATATAAATGCATGAGCTTAAGTCAATCCAATCGCGTGCACCCGTACGTATCTAACGTATCTCCATTGTTGCATGCATGGCACTAGGGACTTGCAATTTCAAAAAAATTACGAATCATAGAAGGGTTTAATAAGTAGCCCCTATTGAATATCGATAATTAAATTTATTATTTTACTGATTGTTATTTTTAATAATAGTAATTATTTTATTATTGATAGCAACGAATGTTGAATTATCATTATTATACCATTATTGATAATTCAATATTTTTATAAAGTATTAATAAATCCCGTTTTCATATGTTTGAGCAAGATAATGTCAATAACAAAATATAGTGAAGCACAAGAGACCAGAAAAACCGGATGAAATTTTATCAAGAAAGGATAAGTATAAATGTAAGAAAAAGATTTATTACGCAAGGGTTAGCTCAGAGAAACAAAAAGAGGACCTTGACAGGAAATGCGAGTACCTCAGGTAGAAATGTCTAGACCATGAACTCTTCAGAAACATTGGGTCAGGACTCAACTGGAAACGTATGTGCTTCAAATCCATTTTGGAACGATCTTCAGGAAGGATCGGCTCTGCAGATTTGCGCACGAGATTGTCGAATGGATTCCTGGCAAGAACAGTACAAAGATCATGGTACTCGATTCAGACGTCAATGTTGATGATACCGAATTCGGTGAGCTTGCTGAGAACCTATTATCAATCATTACTATTTAAATATTAATAAAATAAGCTTACTGTCTGTAATCGTAGTTAAAATAAAGAGTATAACAAAGACTGTCTTCACAGCAAGACATAACGATCTCAGATCAGCTGGAAATCGAAAATGACAAAGAGAGATAAAAAACACGAAAGATATGGATTGACCTAACGCCCGAAGAAAGAGAAAAGCTAAGAAAGTGGATGGGAATTGTGAGATGGACGTACAACAAGGTTCTTAAGATGGTGCAGGACGATGGAATCACTGACATGAGTGTCATACGAAAGCCACTACCTAAACGATGAGTGCTTCACGACTGAAGAATTCCTCTGGGCAAAAGAGAGACCCTAGGGAAGTACGTTCGTACGCGATTCGACAATTGATGGCCGCATACAAAACAAATAAGAAGTTGCATGGAAATAATTTTCGAATGAAGTGCCGATCAAAGAAGGATCGAACGCAAAGCATCTAGATTCTTTCTATGGATTGGAATAGGAACAGAGGGAAATAGTCGTTCCTAAAAAATGTCATCACTTTCAGAAAGATCACCAGATATCAAATTTTTATACTTGTGTGTTTCTGTTTCTTTGGATATCATCGTTAACCAAGATGATGTTCGGGGAAAGGTAATCTCACTCGATCCGGGTGTTCGCACGTTTAACCCTGACGGTCAATTAAACGAGTGGGGTAACGGTAATTTTAATATACTGTATATTTAAATTATCTAAGAAAATCTGACAAATTACAAAGCGACAAAGATCTTGCTTTGGAAAGAATAAACAAGTGACAGAGATTCCAATTGAGAACAAAGATGCTACGAATCATACGGAGAATATGTAATTTAATTGAGGATGGTTTTGAAGAACATGCGAAAGATTCGGTCAAAGACTATTCGTGCGATGCTAACTTGTCGTATTTCAGGTTTCGGATGCTCTTACATCATAAGTCGAGGGAGTTCAGAGGTTGCAAGGTCATTGAATGCAACGAAGCGTATACATCAAAGACGTGTGAGAATTGTGATTCTAAAAATGATCTCGGTGGATCAAAACGTTTAATTGTGCCCGTGCGAGGTGGAGGTGGATCGGGACGCGAATGGTGCCAGAAATATCTTGCTCAAATATTTAACGGAGGGTCAGGTTTTAGGCTAACTTTGGGACTTGAACATTATGGGATACGATATAAATAATAAAGACTATCCAATTTCAAGGGTGCTTTAGTAATAACACCAATTTGTGTAATTTCCATAATACTTTACGATTCGTTATTTGATTGTTTTAGCCTTAGTGTTGTTTCTTAAATCAACAAATCATTTTTTCCAATATAATAATTATAATTAAAGTTTAGAATAATATTTAAATTTGTAATAAAATTTATTAAAAAGTTCAGCTACTATATGCGGTCATTCATTCATATTTGTATATTTACAAAAATGAAATAATTCATTTTTTTTTTTATTTAACCAAATTATAATTCAAAGAAGTATTTTAACATCACCGAATTTTCTTGAAAAAAAAAAATTAGAGTGAATATAAATTAGTGAATTTTAAGATATTGAAATATTACGAATTTCACATAATTTTGATGATTTTCATTTCAATTTTTCAATTTTTTCAATTAAAAAAAGTTGATTTTTTATCATTGGCAAATTATTATTTATGTCATTTAGACGATCCTGTTTACTTTAATAGTATTACTTCTGCCAACCTTTTTATAGTAGTAGGTGTCGTAAAACGTGAATAGATTCGAGTTTCACACGATCTTGTATTTTTGCTTCAAGTGGCCATTGATAGCCGTCTATAAGTCTATTTATATTTTATACAGCATAACAAATCCCAGAAAAGTGATACTTGGTAAAAAAAAAATGGTAGATAAGATTAGCGATGTTTGGGCTATATCGGACGACGAAGACAACAATTCAAATTACGAGAAAGTGATCTCTTCAAAAGAATGGGAACGAATGAATGAAAATTTTGGAAATGTAGGTTATCTTCCTATTTTTCCCACTTTTCCAGGTCGCTTCTATATTCTTCACTATTTCCTCTTTATTAAAATAATCCCGTGACTGACGCAGATGGGATACAGGGATGGAATTATAGAAGGTAAAGATGTTACGATTCAAAAAGGGTTTGACAGGGGTTATTCCGAGGGAGTCGTGATCGGTAAAGAAATCGGCAGAATGAGGGGAATTTTGAAGTGGGTATATTTCAAATGTATGCATAATGGTTTTCCCCAATATTTATGAGGATGATCCATCTTTTTAAATTCTAGCACTATACTGGAATTCTACTCGCCCTTAGTCAATCACAGCGATGTTAACGATGAGGACATCAAAGATATACCTTTACTACCAGATAAATCCTTACTCGACAGGGTTATATATTTAGAAAATGAACTTGCATGTTTGACCGTTGACAAAGTTTTCACCAAAGAGCATTTTCAATCAACAATAACATCTAAGGGAGATCCATGCGAAGTAGAGAATACTACTATTACTGGAACCGAGTCGATGTGCAGCTGTAAAGAAAATATTGGCTCCGATGATTGTTGCAGAAGGCAGAAAGGTGACAATCTCAAATGTCAGTCGTCGCAACATCCAAAAAGAGCGAAAAACTCTGAACAAATTTTAAAGGGATATCACGACGAGGTCAACAAAATATTAAATGAGCTCGGATTCGCTATTTAAGAAATATGACACATGAATAGGGAATTTAATTATTTGCTTTCACAAATATTATTGTTTAAATAGTTGCAAGTAATTATTTGCTTTCACAAATATCACTGTTTAGATTGGTTGCGAGCTCCGGGAATTATAGAAATTTTGTAATCAGAAGTTACATTACGTGCTTAATAATGACATAGAATTCTATGTAGAAACATATGTAGGTCACAATGATTGAAAAGGAAATCCAGTGTTCTTAAACTCTCATGGGAGTAACGTTAGCATCCCTTAAAATAATAATACGAAATATAGATATTTGCACATCGAAATATTATAAATTATGTGAATATGGGCTTATAATAGACCGTGGTCACATACTATTGGAGTAGGAAATGTGGTCAGTATTCCTGCTAATAATTACACCCAGTCAAATATGAAATAGTGAGACCAACCTTTTTCCTATATCTTGCAGTACCAGCAACGGCCATAACATTATCCCTTATCGAGCAGGCATACAAATGATTTAAGACTACATGATTGGGTTCAGGAAGAACGCTATTGTCATCTTTAGAAATTGCTGGAAAATTAAGCAATACTCTTTCTAGATGTGGTGGGAGGGTTGGTGGCCGATTCTTTGTTAGGCGCTCAGAAGGTTCGCCGGCATCTTCTGTATTGGAATTACCCTCAACATTCTCTTCAGTACCAACAGATTGATCATAAGCCAACAGATAACTCGGAATCTTGTCGGTATATTCAGCCGGAGGAGTACTTGATAGATCTTCAAAGTTAACTTGAAGTTAATAATGGCCTAATTAATAACGGTCCAACCAAAATCGATATGTCATTACCATCAGAGTCAAACCCTTCTTGATTAATGGTTTCGTAGTCATCCTCATAAACTTCCAAATAGTTTACCAAATTACCGTCCGGATCAGTGGCCGTTGAAAGATCGCTAGAACATTTCCATTCATCATCTACAATGAATTTTAGCTTATGTGTTCCTGGTGTTAAATTAATTACCGTGGTGAAATCCTTGGAACTGTATACGAATAAAATATTAATAAAATGTGTTGGAATTATGAGACAATTTAAATAGACATAAACCTTTTACACAGTCTGATATTTTGCTTCCAATCATTGAAAGTGCCAGTGACGTAAACATTATTACCGCCATGACTCCAAGTGATAATCGTGGGTATTCCCTTTGTGACTCCTATATAATGAAAATATCAACGAACGGTTTAGAAAGCCTTAATTTCAACTAAAGGGGAGTCCTTTTTTCAACCTTGTTCGTTGACGCTCGTTAGTGGGGTTAGACCATCACTGGACTTGAGATCGTGTGATATTTTGTTAAGGTTCCAATACGGTGGTTCGACTGCTATTAGCGATGATGTTCGAGCTTTCGAGGAACCGCTATCACCAACCAGGATATCGTAACTAGAAGCTAAATCGTCATTTTGGATGTATTCGTATATATCGATTCCTTCTTTTTTATATTCTTCGTGTGAAAGTAGAGGCGAACCAACAAATGGTGAGTTTGAATCGAAATCATGAAACTTCTTAATTGGACGACCGGCAGCAACGGGCATTATCGGTTTGTCTCGAGGTGTTTCTGAGGATCTTCCAAAATCATTTTCATTCGATTCTGCAGATTCATTTGATTGTGTGTTTCCCATACTGATCGCGTTGAAGTAAAGCGCAGAAATTAATGATGGCAGCCCTCAAATCATAATTGGCAATCAAGGTTGATCAGATCTTCACAGAATTATGCATAAATAGAAGTCTGGTCACACCTGGTTTTTAACGCGTAAAAATCTCTCAAAAAATGAACTTGGATGATTAGTACGTTGAACATTGAACATATAATATTAATTCGAGGATTATTTAAAATTTTCGGTCTTGCGTATACTGTATCTCTTGCCATTTATCGGATGCACAGTTGATGACGGACTTACAGTATTAGCAAACATATTTACAATACCTGTTCAATGCACTCTAAGGCACAAAAGACCTCGGTATATAGACTAATTTAGATTCATCTGAATGGGCAACAATTAATTCTAAAACTAGTAAAATACTTCTTAATTTCAAGCGTAGGAATATTATTGATTACTGGAAGAAGTCAGCAATGGACAGTGAGGAAGAAATTCTCGAAAAAATAGATGCAATTCATAATAAGAAGGAATCACGCGAAGAGACACCAAATACGCGTCCTAATAAAAAATCTAAAAGTGACGCAAAAAACAATGCTTTACCGTTAGCCGCGAGAGGTATTCATGTATTGTTTTTTTTTCTCTTCTAAAGAAAAATATTATAAGCGACTCTTTTTTTATTTATTTCTACTTCAATTAAGTTCGTCCAAGTAATTTGGATGAATTCATCGGACAAAATGAGTTGGTCGGAGAAAATGGGTTGTTGAGAAATCTCATTTTACGTGATATAATACCGTAAGCGTTTTTAATAAAAATTATATGATGTTAAGCATATAAAGACAAAGAATTTATTTTATTCTTATTTTCTCTTTAATCAGATCAATGATATTGTGGGGACCATCGGGGACTGGTAAAACGACTCTAGTTAGGGTAAATTTCGACGAATGACTTATTTTTTTTCTCCTAAGCTTTTTTTTTCTATTTGATTGTAATACTTTTGCCAATTTTATTAAGATAATGTCAAATATGACGCAATCGATTTTCAAAGAATTTTCAGGAGTCACCCATGGTAAATAAAACATTTGAATTACTTCATGTATTCATCTTTTTCCAACTTACCAATTTATTATTTTTATTAGCTTCCGCCGACCTCAAGTAGGTCAAGACGATCAGAATCAAAAATCATTAGATATTAATTACTGCTTTAATTTTTAGAAAAGCTTTTGATGAAGCCAAAAATGAGAGAAAGCTGTTTCCGGGAAGGCGTACAATTATTTTTTTGGATGAAATGTACCATCATATTTACTATAATATCGGTTTATCTCGACAATCATGATATTAATTCACCTTGTTAATTTCAATGTTAAAATAGTCATCGGTTCAATAAAGCACAACAAGATTTATTTTGTAAGGATATTATATTATTTTTCGTTTTTTTTTTTTTAATACCCGTAAATTTAAATTTCCTCATAAATAGTACCATATGTAGAGTCGGGCGAAATAACACTTATAGGTATGCATGCAACAATTTCAAATGCATCAAAATTGTGATGCTTAGCTCAGTCTTGTAATTGATTTTTAGGCGCAACGACGGAGAATCCCTCATTCAAAATAAATTCTGCATTATTGAGCCGCTGTAAGGTCTTCACGTTGAATAAATTATCTTCAGACGAAGTGTATGCCATTTTGCAAAGAGCATCTCGAGACAGTAAAACAGAGGACAAATGTTCATTCAAAACAGCGTTACAGCTTGTGGATAAAAAACCCGAGGATAGAGTAGACGATGAAGCCTTAAGGTTTTTGGCAGTTATGAGTGATGGAGATGGTATTTTAATATATTCAAATATTTCTTATAGCACCGAGATTTCTTCATTAAGAAATGATCATCTTTGTTTCTACAGCAAGGATAGCTCTAAATACATTAGAGATAGCCATGAACACATTGCATCAAAAAATCATGAAGGAAGATATTAAAATGGTGCTTCAAAAATCTCATCTTCAATATGATAAAGACGGTGAAGAACACTATAATATAATCAGCGCTCTTCATAAAAGTATTAGAGGAAGGTATGGCATCTTGATTTTCTTTAATGAAATCGCGTATACATATGACATATTTGAACTTTTATTTCACTTTACACTTAGTGATACCAATGGTATGACGGTCTTTTAAGAATCTTTTACTAGAGTTATAACATTAACCATAGATATTTGCAGCAAGTTTATACTGGCTTGGTAGAATGCTTACCGCGGGAGAAGATCCTCTATACATAGGTATCCTTCGTATGAATTTGGTTCGATTTTTCAAATATGTTAGAAAAGATAACGAATGAATTATTCGATTCCACAGCAAGACGATTGATCGTGGTTGCTTCGGAAGATATTGGGCTTGCTGATAACAATGCTCTTCCTCTGGTAAGCATTTATTGATGTACGTGTGGATACTATTCCACGAAATTTACACTTTTTTTTTTTTAAAAAAAAAAAAAACAAATAGGCCATAGCAACTTACCAAGCATGTCAATTTATTGGCATTCCTGAATGTGAAACTAACTTGGCACATTGTGTTACATATTTGGCAGAAGCTCCAAAGAGTGTAAGATCATACATGGCATATCAATTGGTATGAATCGATTTTTTAAAAAAAAAAATTTTAATAAGATAAATAAAAAAATTTTTTATTCGTTTGGTTAATGAATAAATTCAATATATTCGAAACAAGGTAAAAAAAACCATTCAAGAAGAGTATTCTTATCCGGTTCCTTTTAACATAAGAAATGCACCAACAAAATTAATGAAGGTAAGAAGAACAATGAGAGTATTTCATGACGTGCTTAAATATATAATTCACTGTACACATTCGCAAAGGATCTTGGCTATGGTCATGGTTATAAGTATAATCCTGATTACGAAGGCCCTGTTCATCAAGAGTATTTACCACCCGAGTTAAAACGGAAAGTATTTTTGGATGTTCACAAACCAACGAAAAGAGACGAGGAAATTGTGCAACAAGAAGAAATTGGTGGATAATTTATTAAATTATTCTCAGGTATGAAGTTCATGAATTTCATCCTAATGTTTTATTAATAAGTGTCATTACTTTTGAAATGGTCATGTTTTTGTTGTATATATTAATCTTTCTAGTTATGGAACTATCGACTACATTATATTAGTGAATTTCTATTTCTATACATAATTTTTCTCCTGTCTCAATTCCAACAATCGTTTTTTCATGTGAATCAGCTGTACTTTTAACTCATTCTCTTTCGATATCCTGTCTTCGAAACTTCGTATCATTTTAATCATGTTTGATCCCGCACGTTCTACGTGACCTGGAATCACAAAATCACCCCGTAACTTCTTCAATTTTTTTTGAACATCTTTCACATGATCAATAATATTCAGTATGTATTCGTTGACTACATTTTGTTGTCTATCAATTGTCTTGAATAATTTCATGGTTTTTTCGAATATTTTTGTTTCCTCTTTGTTATTGTCATCACTTTCGTGATTACCAAAGAATGACCAGAAATTGGAAAAGAGATTTAAGTTTTGGATATTGGTATTGGAATTATGGTAATTATAATAATGAAATTCTTCGTATGCTGAAAATAGGTTTGAAATGATGAATTGGGATTTTTGGATATACCGCAGACTAAAATTAATAAATTAAATTATAAATTGAGGCACGATAAAGAAAATGCAATTATATTTTATGTCTTACCCCTCTAATGCAGCATAGGCTCCCAAATATAGTTTCCTTAAATCCTCATTTGTTGCTAGAAGTAACACCTTATATATATCTCTGACTTGTTTACACTGTCTAAAACTTATACCATCCCCTTCGTTCCAATCTAGATTCATCGAATCATTATTATCAAGATCAATGAAACGGGAAGCGGACCCTTTAAGATCACGCCTTTTTCCACTCAACAAATTCCTCACACCAGTCATCTCTTTCAACTGTTTGTACTGTTGTAAGCTTAAACTTTTTTCTTTAATGCTTATCAAACTTTCCAATGTAAAAACTATCAAATTGATAGTTCCATCTAAGGAATTGTGAACTAATAACTGCAATCTTTTCAATTCTTTGACAACCTCAAAACTGTTATCAGAATATTCTATTAATTCCTTGATTATCTGGTTTTCTATGTTTGTAATTTCAGGACCGTGAAATTTAGTAAGCTTGAAATCTGACGGCGTTTTATAATCAAAGGACGTGGATTCAAAAGAGCTAAAAGGATCATACTCCGAATACACAAAATCCGGAGAACCGGGTTCGGGTGACTCGATTTTATAGGATCCACTCTCAGAAGCCTGTTGTTGTTGTTGCTCGTAAGACTTATCCTTCACCAGATCAATAAGATCTCTTGTAGCTAACACTGATTCCTGAATGTCACGAGCAAGTGAATCCAGGCTTAGTTCAAACGAAATTTCGGATTTATGAGGAATCTCAGTATTCGATTGCAATTCGAAAGGTTTGGATAATTCTCGATGAATCTGAATTTGGGCCTCGACAAGTTTTGAAAAATCTGGAACGAAAAAGTTTTCGCAGTGCGGTAAGAAGGTTTGAGAGATTACGACAGGAGAATTTAAACAGACAAAATGGGTGACTTCGTCGGGTAGGAGTTGGATGTCGAAGCTCATCCAAATTATGAAGGTGGTTATCAAAAATATTTCAAAGGTTTTGATTATATACGAACTTTTTTCTATTAAAGATTTTGTTTTTGTAATTGGAAAGCAAAATCAAAGTTGAGTACATTTTATACTATCTAGCAAATAATATAAATTCTTAGAATACTGACCTCTTAAGAAACCCAAAATCCTAAATAGAAAGTAATCAAATATTTCACAATATAACTGACTGTAAAACCTAAAATTCTCAACAATGCTTCCTCTTACTAAGATACTAAGATCCCTCAAGTATCTAGTCCCATTCACTATAATGCCTCTATTGTTTCTCACGTTTCGCGTTTCGTTTAGATCATTCGTTTCATTTCGACTTCGATTGTCTTCTGGAACTTCAGGTGACCAATAAGCAGAGCCTTCAATAGTTCCGAGGGAACTACGGAGATCCGAAAGATCCGATATTTCGTCGATGAATTCATCATCAATGGTATCTCTAGCTCCATTGTTTTCGCTATCAGTCGAAGAAAATGAGCTTTCACTAAAAAATTGGGAGCGATGACTGAGACTCCCAACGGTCATCGAGGCATTACTGAAATCTGAGATTTCAGAGGAAGCCGTGTTGGAAAAATGCGATGTATTGGATGCTGTATCTTGATTACTATTGATGTGATGCATAATTGATTTTGAAATTCGATACCGGATACAAACAAAAAATGAGACATATGATTAAGAACTGCGATATCAATCAACACGACATTTAAATAAAGGAACGGAATTTTATAAATGTGAGAAACGACGAAACGTTGAGGAGCAAGAATATAGGGGTTGCTACTTACGTACCATCCCTGAATATAAGCATTTTAACCCTAAATGTCATCCATGTAAGAATAAGTTTCACAGATGCGTTAAAAAAATGAAGATTTACCAGCTGAATTTCGGAATGCTTACTTATTATAATGTAGTAAAAAATTGGTCAACCAATATAGGTATCTACAAATTAATATATTTGAGTAAGTGCCAAAAAATGCGTAATTTTTTTTTTTTTTTTTTGCACATTGCTGAAAAACTATTTGTTGAATTATGTCTATCGATAATCGATATTATACGTGAATTTTATTATTTTACACCATTTCACAAAAAATTAATTAATAATTAATTACGATTAATTATTAATTAAAATATACAGTTGGGAACATAAAAATATTATTTAAACAAATATTTTTTAAAAAAAAATAAGCGTAATTAAAAAGTTTTATAATTTCTTGAGATCAATTATATTTATTTTATTTTCTTATAATGAAACAAGCATTTATTGTGTTGATTTTAATCTTAAAATATAAAACATAATTGGCAGAACTATTATGCATAAATTATTCTTTATACTTGAATATTCATCTTTGATATTTTATCTCTAGATATGATTTTAAAAATAAATAAGTTGCTTTTTCTCATTTTTTTATTTTAAAAAGATTTAAATTTATTGTTTGCAATTTATTATTACAGTTTACTTTGGCAAAGTCTTGATTATGTTATTATATCCAAATATTTTGTATTTTCTTAATTCACTTCTTACAATATTTTTATAAACAATTTATAAAACTATTAATTAACTTGAAAATATTACAATTATTATATTATTTTTTTTATTTTTTTTATGGTTTATTAGTCTTATTCTTTTTTTGCTTTTTATTATAAGAATATTTTCTAAAGTATATTTTTGTTTTTTTTATATAATTTGACTAAAATATTTGTTTTATAATTTGTTAATTGTTTTTTATTAAATTAAATTTAATATTTGATATTTTTTTTTACTTAAATATTGTTAATAATCTATTACTTAATATAAACTCTTTTTTTTTTTCTTTTTTATCAGTTTTATAATTTTGTAATATATTTTTATCTTTATTAAATTATATTAAATAAAATTTTTTTATAATAAAAAATAAGTTTAAATGCTATTTTATTAAAAATAATTAAAATAATAATAATAATAATAATAATAAATAATAAAATTAATAAAATTAATAAAAATTTTTATTTATAAAAAAATATCAAATAATTATAAATAATAATAATAATAATAGCATTAAGCTCTTCTTATGAAAGAGAGATGTAGTTTAGTCTAGCAATTTATAATACTGTTGTAATGGCAAGTCACTTATAATAAAAAGCCAGAGACTAACGGTTGTCTTTGTTTCTCAATAATAATAATAATAATAATAATAATAATAATAATAATAAATGTATATTATAATTTCTTAAACTAATTTTTTTAATAAAATAGACTAAAAACAAGCAATTATTTTATTCACAAAGTTATAATAAAAGATAATTATTTAAAATAATTGTTTAATTTATAGAATAGTTTATATATATATATATATATTTTTATGCCTAATCAGGCCATATATTTCAAGTTTATTTGTGTATAAGCAGTATATCGGTACTGACCCGAGGTACAGATGGGTAGATATATATAATGTCTGACAGATCTATACTAAAGGTTAAACTTATTGTCTATATATGGCATACCCGTCAATAGCCACTGGCTTCTAGATGTGATTAAGGGAAATGAAAAATGTTGCTCTATCTTGAACCACGTTTCTTGTGGATCTCAATATTATCGCCAGCCCTTCACTCAAGACTGTTCACTCCAACTTAATCTCTGTAGTCCTAAGGTGTAAAAATTTTTATTTTTTGGAGAAGGTAAAGGGGAAAGATAAAGAAGAAGGAGAAAAATTTATGCTAGTAAAATAAAAACCCCACCAAAACCAATCACTAGCCTAATGAAAGCCTTCTTTGACCTTGGGGAGAAAAGAAACCAACACAAGAGGGGAGGGGGAAGACTTCTAAACACTTCTTAATAAGAGAATACCTTGACACCTTGCTCTTTCGCTTTATCCAATTACATCATCGGTTATAGTGTGGTACGACATGAGGCACGTGTGGGTACGTGTCTTGTTTATATTTCTTTTACTTGTTGATCAACCAGTCCAAAATTTCAACCAATTACCAACCAGAGAATCCGGTGTAACAAAAAATTCAGGGTCAAACTGAGATAGGCAAAATTCCCCAGAAAAAACCAAGAAAAATTTTTACATGCTTGAAAATACTATGCAGGATATATGATTGATAAGAGAGGATCATAGGATCATATACCAGAGCTGTAGATTCCTACCAGCTTATCCACCTGCCTGAATCACAGGAGTTTTAACTTATAGTAGACCCAAGGTTCTTATAGAGCTTGAGAAATGTATTCGCTTGATAGGACCAACTAGCTTATCCACCTGCCTTGGAAAAAGGTGTTTGCTTATGGTGGACCCAAGGTTCTTATGGAGCTTGGGAAATGCATTCACTAATGGTTCACTTTCTAGAGTTCCAGACCTTTGGAGAATATAGTGGAGGATGTTTTTCTACAAGTTTCTTCTTCCCAGTAAGGTGTTCTTGCCATAAACCAAATAGGTAAAGTTTTGTTTATTTTGTCACTAAAATATCCAAAGTTTTTGAAGAAGGAAGAATAAACAAGTGGGGGGAGGCACCTGCCTTCAGGAAGTAATGTTTTTAAAGAAAGTGTATAGACTTTATTATCAAAAATAAAAATTATTTTTGAGAACATCCATTTTTTGGGTTGGCAAGGGGATCAGCAGAAAGAGTCTATAGAATAGTTTATATATTTAATGTAATATTTAATATATTATATATTATTTGTTTTTTATTAAAAAATTTAATAAACAATACAAGTTTATTTGATTATGAATAATAATAATAATAATAATTCTAAAAAATATTATATATTATATATTTCTATAACAATTATATAATTTAAAATATAATTTTTCTTTATTAAAAAAAATATTTATTATTTATTTATTTATTTATACTATTTTTTAAAAAAATTTTCTAATAATAATCCTTACTCAAAATATAAAATCTTGATAAATATTATAAAATATTTATAAAATATTAAAACTTATACTTTTTACTTTAAAATCTTAAATATCTTTTAGAATTAAATAATAATAATATAAAAATTATTTAATTTGTAATAATATTTTATAACAAACTGCTATTTGATTATTATATAATAATTCTTATTTTTAACTATTTGTCAATATTCTATTTTCATATTAAAAATAAAATACTAATAGACTTTTTTTAATTATTATATTATATATTTTGATATTGATATAAATATATTTTATGTTGATTTTTTAGAAATTATAATTTTAAAATATAATTTTTCTAATAAATTTCATAATAATATATATATATAATAAATAATATTATTTATTTAAAAAATAATAATTTATATATATTGATTTCTACTTATAACTTTGACTTGAAACTCTTATTTTTTTTTAATTTGCTTATAATAAAAAGAAATATTTTTATAATATAATAAGTTAATTTGTATAAATTGATTAAGAAATTTATTATAAAATCTATAGAAAATATAATTAATAAATATAGCTCAAAATAAAAATTATATTATTAGGATCCTTTTTATTTTTACTATATATTTAGCTTGAAAAATTAAGATATAGTATATTATATTTAATCTTTTATATAACAATTTTAATTAAATTCTAACAATACAATTTTTTCTTACCTAAAGATTTATTTTAATCTAGTACTTATACTTTTTGAAATATTATTATTATTAATTTAATTATTTTTATATTACTTATATAAACAAAAGATACTTATTTTCAACAAAAATAATTTTATTTAAATATAATAATATAAAAAATCAGTTTATTAATTATAATTATAACTTTAAATATGATTAAAAAATATTTATCTTACTTTTATAATATTTTAGTTGCTAGCAATAATAGTAATACTTTAGCTACAAATGAATTTTTTCATTATACAAATTATTTTTTATATATAAGTTTTAAATTATTAAAAAAAAAACTATAAAATTTTATTTGACAAAATTAATGAAATTATTAATAATTTTGTTTTTATTGAATTTAAGGCCAAGGTATAGCTTATACTTATTATACTATTAAACAATTAATATTATTGAAATTATAATTTTAAATAATATTATTTATTTTACAATATCTGATTCTTTATATGAATATAAACTTTATATTACTATTATTATTATACTTGCAATAAAGAATATCAAGATTTAGTACATTAGATTATATACAGTATATAAGAGATAATTTTCATAATCTTTTAATAAAATTCCATATTATAAGAAAACAATTTGTATTATACTGTTATATATTAATTTAACCTTCAATATAAATAAAGAACTAATGGTAAATGGATACTTTATTTAAGATACAGTTCCTAATATAGTATGCTATAATTCCTAAGAACCAAATAAAGAATAAGGTAGATATATAATTGTGTGAAGACAATTATAATTGTAATAATTTGTAAAAAAACAATTTATTTAAACATTAGATCAATTCAATCTTAAGATTTATATTTTTAGATTATGAATTTTTAGATCAAAAGCAGAAACTCCAATTGCACTAGGAAACTGTTCTTCAAAAAAAAATGGAAATTACTTTTCTTAAACTTGTTTCACAAGGTCTTCTCACTTGTTCACCAACCGTCACCACTGATATTAGAAGTTATAATAATACATCCTCTTTTGGATAGTTTGAGGAGTTTTTTTCTTTAAAAAAAAAATTAATACCATGTTAATTATAAAAAACTTAAATCTGACCTCTATTTTTAAACATCCACGTCAAAAATTCATTAATATGCAATGACCATCCATGTCCCTTCTTTCTTAATGGTCGCTCATTCAACACATAGTCACATCATCATATGATGAAAATATATACTCATCGTGTGTAACGAGTTTCCCCTGGAAGTAACTTTGGTCATGTTTCTATTTCCATGTTCTCACCATCAAATACTGACATAAACTTCCCGAATTCAACATTTTACATAAAAATTCCATCCGGTGTATTACAACATCTTTTTGTTTTTGACTATCAACATATTGTTGTTGTCGTCACCGATGAGCCTGTCGCTAAAACGGCTCACTCTTCGCGTGACGATAATCCGAACGCTTGGATTTCAGCACTAAATAAAGGTAAGGCTTAACTCTGAGGCGGTTGACTCTCGCGCACTTGCTAATCTCTTCTTGACAGTCTTTCTTTCTAGGCGCGTCTCAAGATTACAAGCGCCGCTCTCTACACGGGGCAAAGGTAACGTCGCGTCTCTCTCCCTTAAAGTCGTTTGCTTTACTGTAGTGGCGGTAGTCTTAGTTTATACTTTAGGAGATATGCACTACACCGAGGTCTACATAAGATAGTAGATCCGGGAGGTCCTACTACCAAGGTATGGAGAGAGACTCCTTGGTGTAAATATTATCGTGCGAAGTAGAATAGCATTTATTTAATAAAGCGCGAGAAAAAAAAAGAAGTGTTTCGAAAAACTAAAACTCTAAAATCTGACTATCATTGACTTTTTTAAAAACTATCTATTTATATGTCTTATTGACGCGTTACCTCCCCTTACATGCTATTACCACATTATTACATCATTCTGCCATCATTTCCCATCATTACGCGACGCGTCCTGATTGTCGCGTTACCAATCCTATTGTTCCTACAACACTGTATATTCCTTTTTTTTGTGTGTGTGAAAGTAGTTATATACTGTGTTAACATGAATTTTTGGCGTTGAACCGAACCCAAGACCCGTATGATGTAATAAATTAACATGAATGTTAATTTTTACTTCTTTATTTATGAAGTTTGCCAAAATCTTTAGTGATATTAGATTAGATAAAAAGATCTTATTTGGTTGATTATTTATTCGTCCCAAAAAAATGTAATTGTTTAGATATGAAGGCTGCTTCTTGTTACCTAACAATTAATAGATTTCATTCTTATAAACGAGCAAACAAACTTTCGTACTCTAATTACTAAGAGTACTCAGAACTTAATGTAGTTGCTTGCCATATTTGGATATTTTAGCATGATATGGTCCTCGGCCAAGAGCCTGCTAATTGTCGTTGCCGCTCTTATCTTTGACCCTTTTTTTTTTTATAAGGTTAAGATACTGATTTACCTAAATACTTTTAACACAGCAATTGCGCCTTGTTCAATAAGCAACACTACTTCTTCATCCAACGAGTAAGTATAATGTTACCCGGGCTATTGTAATTAGTAAAAGCTTATTACTCTTTCCACATCATTTTTAGAATGCCTGAAGACTTTGAAGATTTCGTAACTACCCACGAGGCGCTTAAAACTATTTTACTGCAAGTCTCCAACGAAGAAATTACAAAATACGAGAAGCAACTTAGTAGTGTGAAAAATCTCGACCCAGTCCTTATTATTTCTCAAATCAAGTTTAGATCAATCAGCAGGGTTGGCCGGCTTATTATGCAATCATGGATGCTTTTGCAACAAATGGTCTTCAAAATAGGCGCCAAGATGAGAATTCTGGTTGTGTCTTTCACTTCGCAACTGTCACCGAACTCTATACTGTACGCAGAAATATTTACTCTTTTCAAAACGCCTTCTTCGTTCTTACTAGCTTCCAAGCTCAAATCCCTAATGCTCAACTGCACCCTGTTGGAACGGCGTGAATATAACAAAAGTGGGAGTACGCAATAGTGATTTCGGGGAAAATGATAGGTTCTTTCTTACCATTTGAGGAGAACTCAACAAGGATAAGTGAAATCCCGATCATCTTTTATTGATCCAAATAACCATTATGTCAATCTTTGCATGTTAATATGTGATCGCGTTATTTCTTCACGTATAGTTTCTGCTGTTAATAAAGCTGATCAGTGAGGTCTATCGTTACACTTTATACAGTATATTGCAATTCATATATATTAATTCGATTTTTCATAGGTATCAGTATAATCTCACTTTTCGCTTAAACTTTATGATATAAAAAAATAATAAATTTTCTTGATTAGTACTGTAAATCGCAAATGAATTTAAAAATTAGAGTTTACTCAATAAGAACTAACTCTCGAAGATGCTCTGGAATAATTATATTTGGGTCTTCGTAGTCCCAAATATACCATGCTCCTTGATTTTTTATTCTATTGAGAGGGTATACCATTCATGTCATTTAGCACAACTCCATAGTAAATCAGTTTCAAGATTTTTATGTCTGATTGAAAGATATTTTCCATTTCTACTATGTGCAATTTGTTTAGTAATTTTAAGAATATGAGGAATTGAACCAGCACAATGTAGACACCATCGCCCAGCTTTTATGCTAATAAGTGTTGAACTCCATTTATATCCCATTGCCTTTACATTAGAACATTGAGATTTTTATATTCGGTTGAGAGACACTCTCCATTTATATCATATGTTATTTGTTTGGCAATTTCAAGATTAAGAAGTTTTACGTGCCTACAACCTGGACACCGCAATTCCTTTATATCCTTTATCACAATACCATAATAAAGGCGATCGATTGTTAATATATTCTTCTGAGATATTCTCCATTTTTACTAAGTGCCATTTTTTTTAGCAACTGAGATATATTGAATCTAGTATCAGAACAAGTATAACACCATGTCTTACCATTTTTTCTATTATGAAAGATAACAGTCTATTCATGCCCTTTTGCGCATTTCCATCTTAATAGAGTATTACAATTAATATGATTATTAGAAAGACACTGTCCACCTCGACTTTCGGCAATTTTGCAAGCATCATATATTGAATATTTGATTAGAAATGGCATAAAGAAGAGAAATATTTTTAAATAAAAATTTGGTTTTTTAAATATACAGTATGTGCTATACAATTAGCTCAACATTACCAATGGTTCGAGAAGAAACCCAACAAATTAACAATGCACTATTTATCTAATACCTATACACATCTAATTGATTATAGAACTTATTCACTTATATATGTATCTATTTAAAATATAAACAACATAAAGTATTTCTGAGGGTTAATACTCTAGACTTATTTCATTATTCCTGAGGGCTAGTAATATTTTTTACTTTTATTTTTCATATCAGCCTGTTTTACCTGGCATAAAAAAATCCATTGGTACAAATAAACTATAAAATTTATTTATTTTTCAACATTTACTTCAACTTCAATCAGACTGGATATTAATAGCTATTTATTTAAAAATAATAGTGAATAAGATATTGAAACCATTTACTTCAATTTCAAATTGATTGTTTATAATCATTTTATCAAAAAGTAGTTAGTGAGATATGTTACTATAATTATTAAACCTTGATTTATTCATTTAATTTTAGGACTGTATCACATCTCCTATAAATATAGAATAGAATTCTGAAAAGTATCAAACTAGTACCAAAGTAATATTGAAATGATATTGATTTATAGTAAATTTAATATATATATTGTGATCCACTTACAGTATATAAATTTATAGTAAAATTAAATATCAAATTGGTGTTGAAGTAATATCATTAGGAGCTCTAATATAGAGAATTTTTTTTTGCTTTAATTAAATCAATAACAATAAATTTATTTTATAAATTTTTATCAAGTATATTAAGAATATTATATCATTTTTTTGTATATTATTTGTCAATACTATCTAGTTTATTATATATTTTTCTGCTATTATAAATTTTTTTTATTAATTTAAAATAATCAAAAAAACTTTCTATTATATATATTGAATGATATTAACATATTACTTATCACTAAAATATAATGCAATTTTATTTTATATTTTTATAAACTTGATATATAATTTTTAAATATAACTGTTGTTTTTTTTTTATAAGAAAAATTAATATTTTATCAAGTTTTATTGCTTGAAATATAATATCTTTACAATATGGCTTTGAACTATTTACAATTATTTATAATAATATTTCAAATACCTATATTTTTATTTATTAATATAATGTTTAATTAAATCAAATTATTATTTTTAATATATTTTGTTTCATTGTTTTTTATTAAACAATTAATATAGCTTATTTTCAAGTAAAAAATTAATAATTTTATTAGATTTTAATTTTGTTTATTTACTAATAATAAATTAAAAAGTTATTGAGACATATTATTTAATGAATTAATTTTTTTTTGGATTTTTATTTTCACCAATAATATAAATTTATTGAATTTTTTAAATATTTTGATTTTTTTATTGAATATATTTTTTTTTGTTATAATTTTTATTTTTTTTTTGTTGAATTTTATAAATTTTTATTGTTAAATGTTTTTTAATATCAAATGTTTGTTTTTTTATTGTCAAATATTTCTTATTGCTAAATATTATATATAAAATCAAATGTTTGTTTTTTTATTATCAAATATATATTTTTTATTGCTAAATATTATATATAAAATCAGAATACAAATGATAAGAAAAAATTAATTAATAATCTTAAAATAATATGTTTGTATTATCAATTGTTTTTAACTTAATTATGCTTATAAAATAATTTTTGTATTATTAATTTAGATAATATGTAGTTGACTTTGAGGACTACCATAGTTGATTTTTTTTTAATATAATTTATTATATTCATGTATGTTAAAATATGTATATAATGTTAATTAGAGAAATCAGCAGTTATGACTATGCGATACAATTTTTGTATAACGCGATCATAATTAATTATGCTAGATAAATATCGCATTTGATAGTTTAATTTCATAAATCGAGATTTCTCAAAGAAAAATTTCGAAATTTGTCGGTATTGGTTATTGCAACTTTCGAATTTAACAAATATTTGTAAAAAAATTAATTAATTCAATTTTTAATAAAAAAAAAAAATTAAAATGCATGGCATTAACTTTATTTCGCACATACTGTGCATAATTTATGGCATGCGCAATAATTATTTGTAATAAAATTGTGAGTGTGAAGATTATTACAGTACATAATTTTTTTTTTTTAATTACTTGTACCACGATATGATCGAAAAAATCAAATTCCCCCCAAATCAAGTATTTATGGTATAATTTTTGTTTCAGAAATATACAGTACTGTATATTGAAATGTAACAAAATCTTACTTGTAAAGAAATGTCACACCATTCAGAAATTTTTCACAGGAAAGCTAACTTAAAGCGGGAATGCCTGTACATGCGTACACATCCAAAACTGTAAAATTTTTAATTACTGTATAAAAAAAAAATAAAATAAAAACCCGTAATAGATTAAATGCAATTTCACGAATACAGTTTTTTCGGAGACAAATTTTCTAAATCTGATTTGACATCCTAATTTGAAAGTCTTGGCTTGAATAGGTGCATATAGTCGAGAAAGATGAATGGACGATGAATGTTTGTTTAGTTGGCAAATTTTTCGCAGGCTCCATCGGTAGAAAACATTATTGGCAAACGAAGCAAAAAGGTGTGTGACATAAATACTATATGTCGTTAGACACAACTCTTTTTTTAATCTCATCCAAATCAATTAATGTATGACCCCTTCGATGTTACGATCACAAAGGCGATGAGTCGCAGCAGTTGTTTATATTATTTATTTAACTCTTTCAATAACCTGTTTTCCTATTTTATTAGCGCAACGTTTCTCATTGATTGTGTGAGATATTTATGCACACAATCTCTAAATTTTTTATTTCATAATGAGAACGCCTTTCACGCTTAAATCATGCTGCCTACATTACATGCATTTATTGTAACATTCGAAGAATGAACCCTATGAATTCAGTATTTGCAGTCAAAGATGACGCGACAAAACCCTTACACGGAGTTTAATGATTTCATGATTTTATATAAGCTCATCAGAATTTTTTCCTTTCCAAACATTTTACTCAAAACTCACTCTCCCGTCGGCACATAACGCAAAGTCCAATTATCCAATATAGTAATAAAATGGCACAAACTACCTACGTTCAACAAACACAGGTTTACCAGGGTACTCAACAAATGCAAGGAGGACAGACCGTGATAGTCCAAGAGTCAGTTACATACGGGGCTCAACCTCGCAGTTGGAAATTTGGATTGTTTGATTGTTTTTCGGATGTAGGACTCTGTAGGTTTTTTTTTTCATGTGTCAAGAAAAAATCATGTTTTTTGTCTAATCCGCCTTCATTAATCCGTTCACTTAATCTATAGCCTTAAAGACCTGGTGTTGTCCTTGCATTACATATGTAAGAGCTTACATTGTAGTATCTTATGCACGCATCCTTCGATTAATTTTACAGTAATTCACACATTTTTTCTTAATCATAGGGAGAAACGAAATCAAAAGTGGCTAATGATCCTGGAAGTTGCACCACACACGCATTAATCTACTGCGTAGTCGCATCCTTTGTTGGACCTTGTATCATGGGTTTCCTGGGCCGCGGTGAGATACGTGCGAAATATAACATTGTGGTAAGTGAACTTCCATGGTTGCAATAATAATTTTCGATTTTTCTTTTTCTTATATTCACATCATCTTTTGCTATATGCCGTATGAAATGAATAGGGTTCAGCTGGTGAAGACTTCCTTACACACTGGTGTTGTGGATGCTGTGCATTGGTACAAGAAAATCGTGAAGTTAATTCTCCGTGAACCAAGAATTAGAAAAAAAAAATGCCTGGAAATTAGAACGCGTTTTATTTTCTCGTTACTTACGTAAATGATGTTTGATGACATCTCTTATATCTATAAATATAATGATGAATATATACATATATACATAAACATATATATAACAGCTATACTATGTTTCTTTGATATAATAATAATCATAAAAATATTTGCGGTTGGCAAATGGTTGATAAAAAAACGCAATTTGTTGATTTTCACGTGACACTAATTCTTGTGTATCTCGAGTATTACAAAATTTGCCAACGGAAGTACAAATCTTCATATCACAACTTCTTCCGACTTGAGCTTTGTCTTGTCTTAGAATATTACTTTGTTAGAAGATAGAACTTTCAGATGAATGACATCCAAGATATGTTTTCTCTACATGATAATGTTCAGTTCCTTCGAATTAAGCATTCTTTATCATAATTTGGAAGGTAATGCGGTAAATTCGAATTTTCGTTAATCTTAATTCTAATATCACCTTGTGGAACTTTTAATGCTAGTATTATGAAAAACTCAATTTACCAGTAGACATGCTTGCTATCTTTGAACATAATGAGTAATGATAATAACTCATTGTCCTTGCATGTACGATATTGTGGCGCGCATGTGCGTACGTAAGATGTTAGGTATCACATAACATTAATTCACAATGACATTCTTGCCCAAATTTGCGCGACGTGCATGAATGAATGACCATAAAAGTTGAACAGACCACTTACAGTATTCCTTCGACAAGTCACACCGATGAATACAGACTCACTCGTTACGGATGAAGTAATCTGATTTATCAAACTCAAATAACGCGCATAAGTGCGTTTCCTTTATAAACGTCAGATCAGTGCAGTAGCACCTCGATATACATCGTTTATTAAATAACAACAACCATTCGAATAACATATGTCAATGGTAATTATAGAGTGAATCGTTTATAGGGAAAACTATATGTACGTGGGTATATAATGGTTTATATGAAAACTGTGTATATAGATGGTTTATAGGAAAAATTGTGTATGTATGTATGTATATATATGTGTGTAATATATGTTTATATCTATGAATACAATTCTCTCTCTCTTTTTTTTTTTTTTTAACCCATCATGGTGTATCAGAAGAAAAAAATAATAAAAATTAAAATAAAATAAAAATAACAATAATAATTGTTCGGATTCATTGCATATCTTAAACTATCTAAGCAAAGAAATGAGTGTTCTTTTTACTATCCTCGTGGACTTCCATCTCTTCCATCTTGTATTCATTTAGTTCTTGCTTAATCCTTTGAGCCAGCAATGGTGTAAGCTTATTACACGTGGAATGATCCCCACGACGATCGTAATCATCGCGAGTCCATGTATCGTGCATAAGGATGGTTGATGAGAATTGAAGTTTCTTGAGAGTAGGTGTAGGCGGAGCTGGTACGTCTACATCTCGGACCAGCTTTAAAGAGGGAACAGATCGAGATGCATTCTCGATTGAAATGGAATATATACCATTATTATTATTGTTGTTGCTACTGTTGTTGCTATTGCTATTGTTATTATTATTATTATTATTATTATTATTATTATTGTCGTTATTATTGTCGTCGGCATCATTGGTGGTATTACCAACATCAATGAGAGTTGATTTTGACGCGACTACACTTGATCTTTTAAAAGATTGTGATGAATGTATTGCCGGTGAGTGTGTTATTGGCATTGAAAGCGGTCGATGTTGTTGTTTTTGTTGTTCATCGTAATCTTTGGTGGTGAATGGATCAAGACTGATCGAATGAAGCTGGCTACAAATTAAAGGTAGTGTCGGTGGATCTTTAGTCGTTTGCGATGGTAATCGTGGAGGAACAGATGCTATTTCATAAATGATTTCGTTATTATGGATTCCAACGGTACTTTCAATTTCAGAAAACAACAAAAAAAAATCTCCCGTGAAAGCTCTTACCTCTTTTCGAAATATCGCCACCTATTTGATCTCGTCTGTCTTTGTTATTTAATTCTAATCTAATTGGATTGCTGAATCTTTTGCTGGCCCTCTTTTTATTTTTTACTGATGACATCATTTTGAGTTTTACCGAAAATACTTTGTATATTATCTTTAAGTCTACCATTTCAATGAAAATTCAAATTCTATCTATACAAGCAATAAATAAATAATTTATTGCTTCTATTTTATATCTATGTCTAATTAATTAGGGTGGTGCGTGAAATTCTTAGCATCGTTTTGCTAATGAGAAAAAAAAAAAAGAAAAGAAAAAACCTGCTACCCAAGACTACCCTACCTAAAAGGTAAATAAATAAATAAATAAATAATAAAGTCTTTCTTTCTTGTACGGTACAAAAATATTGTGTGAATTTTAAAAGAGTGAATTCAAAAGGCAGCCTTGCTACTAGAGTTTCCCAAGATAAAAGGGTTATAGAATATTCTTCACACACCTATGAGCTATTTCAAGAGTCTCGACCTTATATTTGTAAAAATGAAAAGAAAGTGGAATGAATACACAGTTTATATAAAAGCTCGGCAAAGAAGGAGTGGTACAATAGGAAGAAAAAGCTTAAGGTGAGGAGTAAGTGTCGTTTTTTTTTCTAATGTACAGTATTACTAAGTATTACTATGCATGTACAGCATATTTGTGCACAGATTTTCATCTCGCGCCTATCACGTGTATATATTTGCGCCATGGTCAAAATTATTCGCGACGAGTAAATTGATTCTTTTAAATTGCTTTATTCCCTTACGGGGTACATGCATATTTACAAGAATGTCTAGAACTTGTTTGTTTCTTGATTTTTATTTTTACGACTTTTATGTCGTGTACACTATAAGTGTTAGGCGTAGGACGGATGCATCAACAAAGCAAAAAATGCGTAGCAATGCTAAACTTGAGAGCATCGTCATGACGTGTTCGCAAGAACTGCGTTCTAAACATTGATGAAATGTAGATCAAGGAAAGATGGATTGTCGATTTGATGATCTGTTTCGATGTCCAATCCTACCTTATACAGTATGGTTTTATTCCTTTGCGCAAAAGATTGGCCTTTGTCCGATTTTCTATGTCCTTATCCTAGATTGAAAGGGAAGTAGGTTTTGTTTATCTACGAAAAAACTTTGGAATTCTTGGGATATGAACTTTCGCGACGCTTGCAACTGGTCTCAATTAAAATGTTGATTTCAAACTAGTAATAAGAGGTCGATGGATCTTCCATCACGCTTTTATTTTGAATTTTTTTACAAGAACGGGTGTGTGTGTTTTAAGACCCGCATTGCTTTCGGTGAAAATTTGTTTGCGAGAACGTACATGAAAAAATAGTTTTACAAATATTTAACAATCGATGCAGAAAAAGATGAATGAGAAACTTTTAGATTGGACTCTTGGAATGTTGTACAGTAATTAAATCGGAAAGATAATTAGGACTTTGATTCCGGTCAAAAACTTTTACTCAATCTATGACTATCCGATCAGCAATTCCCTCGAGCGCATCTTTTGCATCCGTCTCCGTTTTTTCCTTGGTTTTTGCCTTTTCCAAATAGTAGATAGCTTTTATAATGTCCTTTCTTGTTCCTATGCCATTTTTGTAAGACCTTCCAACATCGAGCTGTCCATATTCATAATCATTCTCGGCTGACTTTAGGAACCTTTCAAAGGCCTTCTTTTTATTCTGGCAAATACCTGTACCGTTGTAATACAAACATCCCACATTATATGAACCAACGCTACATCCGTTCTCCGCGGATTGCAAATACCATTCGAATGCTTTGTCCGAATCCTTTAATACTCCGCTTCCATTCTCATAACATATTCCCAGTTCATTTTGGGCATTCAAACTTCCACTCCTTGCCGCCTGCAAGAGCAACTTGAAACCCTTCACTTCGTCTTTTGGGGTGCCCAGACCTTTGAGATAACTATATGCAATATCGTAAAGACCTACTATGCATCCCTTTTCCGTGGATCTTTGGAAGCATTCAAAAGCCTTTAACTCATCTTTCTCTACGCCGTATCCTTCAGAGTAACAATATCCTAGGCAAGATTCCGCTAAACTTGATCCCTCTTTGGTAGCCCTCAAGAACAGCTGAAATGATTTCCGGAGGTCCTTTTCCACTCCTATGCCATACAAATGTAAATATCCAAGGAACACGATACCCAAAATCTTGTTTGATGCTGTGTGCATGTTCACGGGCGAGGAATTATGCTCTCTGAATTTTTGCCTGATGTCCGTGTTCTCGTTGGCTGCCATTGAAAACATTTCGAATGCCATTTTGTAATCAATTAATGTGCCAATTCCAAAACGGTAGAAAAATCCTACCAGACTCGTAATATAGGGATAATAACTGCTTCGAATGATTTGATGGAACAATTCGGTGAAATTCCTTCTAGATTTTCGAATATAAATTTTTACTAAGGTAGCTACATCGCTCGATTGGTGTTGAATATTGAATTGATCCAGAAAGTAATTAAATAGGTTTTTTATGAATTTGTCGTCTTCGTTATTTTCGATGGTAAGATTGGATTTGGGTTCGCAAACATTATCAAGTACCATGTTGTGGTCTGTTTTTCTCTTTCTCTTTTTTTTTTTCTTTTTCACGCACTTATAAAGAAAAGAGTGTAAATCGTTGATAATACAGGCGCACACAAATTTATCACAAAAAGGCAGGTCCAATCAGGGAACCGCTAGGTACTGCGACACAAACCACGCGTATTTTCATTACACTTGTGATAAACGTACAATGTTAACGAACCGAAAAACCTAGTTTTCAAAAAATAATAATTTTTTTCTGTCCAAAAAAAAAAAAAAAAAAAAAAACGATAGGAATGAAGAGACGAATCACAGACAACCAATCATAGTGAATTTCGAATAAATAATCAAAGGTAATTTTAAACTAAAGTCACTCGTTCAAAGATTACTTCAAGCATGAATTCCGCTTGGTTCCTGGTTATTTCTTCATTTTTGGCTCTTTCCAACCAGTAAATCGCCTTTATGGTGTCGGCTTTCGATCCAAATCCATAATAAAACCTTTCACCCAATTCAAGGTATCCATACTCATAACCCATCTCTGCCGATTTCGAGAACCATTCAAAAGCTTTCTTTGTGTCTCGATCAACCCCTTTACCGCTATCATAAAGTCGACCTACGTTATACTGTCCACATACAAAATATACTTCTCCGCTTTTTGAGTAACATTCGAATGCCTTTCTCAACTGTTTTTCTACACCGTTCCCATTCTCATAACATATCCCTAGACTGTTTTGCGCCTTTAGGCTTCCACCTTCCGCTGCTTG